>JBAJNP010010201.1:0-16816 GCA_036877545.1 Yasuhikotakia modesta
CACCCTAGCAACCATTTCGAGCACCCTAGTAACTGTTTAACATCATGAGTAAGTCGCTTGTCAACATCAGAACATTGTGCAGACCAATGGCTTGGCTCTCATTCAGTCACATGCATGATGGTAGTGACAGTTTGAGGAGGCAAGCAACACACAACCAGTTCAAATTATACCACAGCGCGAGTCCTGAGGTGGTCAAATCTAGATACATTATTTGTCAAACAAATGACACTGAATGACCTGTAAATAAACTGAGCAGTGCCGCTCACCCACAGAGCACATCTGCTCTCTAATGCGATGAATGAACGGCACCAGCAACTGCAAGACTGATAGCATGAGAAAATCTCTCCTGAGTGTCTTCCTGTCGACCTGCCTCAGAGCTGCTCAGTCTTCAAAGAGACTTTTTTCCCAATGTTTGCTCAATCCTCTTTGTGAATTCCCTTCACGTGTTGTTACGGGAACCCCTGACGTGTGGAAACATCATTACGGAGAGGATTTCACATAAGTCAGACGGCCTGTCAGTTCTGGGCTGTTTTATTTCTGTGGGTTTAAATCCTGGTGACAGGTGGAGGATGGGAGTCTGTCGCTGCTTTGTTGTCACCCGTAGAACAACTTCAGGCTGTTTCCGTCAGTCTCTCAGAACCCTGAGGTCACTGAATGTCGCCCCGGTCCTGAACTTCATTTCACTTCTTTTAATAATTCGCATATTAAAGCATTTTGGGGATAAACAGTTGATGTTTAAAACCTGCCTGGGTAACTGTACATGAAATAAACAATACAATATGTATGCAGATTTGGTAACTTGGTAAAACAACAACAAATTGCATCATTTGGAAACTTTTGGAAGAATTTTTTTAAACTACTGTGGCAGTAAAAAACGCTTTTTGATTTATTCATCTTGTTCACATTTTTCAACTTATTCATATTTAATGTATCTTATATGATTTTGTATTTTGAAATGTCTTATCTTCAGTACAGTGTTGTTACAGCTGCAAATACATGTTGTGTGTTATACATACATTTGAAACATGTTTTGAAGGGACACTGAGATGTGATCACATGCATAACATAACATTCATAACATGAATCCGTTCTTCTGTTGGACACACTGTTATAAAAACGGTTGAATCCCAAACAGGGAATGACTGCATTTCTTTGCTCCTAA
Organism: Yasuhikotakia modesta; assembly: GCA_036877545.1. NCBI lineage: Eukaryota > Metazoa > Chordata > Actinopteri > Cypriniformes > Botiidae > Yasuhikotakia > Yasuhikotakia modesta. The sequence continues at coordinate 1,163 of JBAJNP010010201.1, forward strand.
ACAACCAACAGCTGTGATTTTAAACATATGATTTAAAACATGTTTACTGAATGATCAAGGAAATATTTGTTAGGCATGTCCATCATTAAAGGATTTATGACATTTACATTTATTCATTTGGCAGATGCTTTTATCCAAAGCGACTTACAGTGAATTCAAGGTACAGTGAATTTTATCAGGACTTGCCTTCCCCTGGGATTGAACCCACAACCTTTTGTGATGTTAACGCAATGCTCTACCAGTTGAGCTAACAGGAAGGTACATTCCTATTATTATTAATTTATTAGTACGATTATTTATTAGGTATTCATTAGTAAGATTTTACTGGAACACAGCAGTATTTTACTGGAGGATAACTGGTATTTTACTGGGTCCAACTTCTAATTTCCTCCCTGGAACGGCCGTCGCTAAAATGTAGATTGTAAAACTTTTGTAAAGCCATAATCACATTCCAGCATGTGATTCATTTCTACTCTAGTAACATTCCTATTTAGAAACACTTGTGTTTTTATACATTTATTAATAACATTTGTCTGACAAATTATTATCCATTATAGATAACAGTTCTGTTAGCATCACACTAACCGCTTAGCTTTTCTTCTTAGCTCAGTTAGCTGTTCAGCATGTGTTATTGTTACATGCATGTTTGTCATGTTCTGTGCCAACACTTAGGCTTTCACATGTGATACATGGGAGTAGTTAAGCTAATAGAAAATTTTAATACAAAAACTCCAGCTGGTTTAAAATGCAATATTGTTGCCTATCAAGCATTGTACAAACTTACCTGCAAGATCCAGAACGGTTCAGCTGCTCAGCGCATGAATGCTGTCGATGATCCCCACTGTTCGGTCTGACTGCTCCAGAGGTCCGTGTGGAGGTGAGTTCATCACCTAATCTTGAGTCTCAACTTGTAGAAGTTTCACAAGACAAGACCCTGATGTCAACCCTTCAGACGGACCTGAAAACAGCTGGACTGAGTGTTCATCCAACCTGCCTGAGCTTTAGTGCATCTGCAAATCCATGTGTTCAATTCAATCCAAGCTTGTTGCATTACACCCTAAGAAGACCATTGTTGTATTTTAACTGTTGTAATTGGTGCCCAAGGAGCTTTCAGTAGACACTGAGTACTTTGTATTTATATTACAGATATTTCTAAAACTTAAATAAAAGTGTTTTCACTGGCATTATAGCTATAGCTAAAAATAATTTAAATGATTGTAGCATGAGCCTGAAAAGTTTGATGGGTCTGAACACTCGTGAATGTTCTGTATGTTCTTCTCTTCCTCAGCAGGTGGGTGTTCAGCTAAATAATGGGACAGTATTGAATGAATTTAAGATTTTATGATTACAGCAATCACTTCAGCAGTTACAGAGAAAAACGTCTGGAAATTTTCTCTCATCAAACATCTTATCTCAACACGTTGTTGAGCTGCGAGTTGCTGCAATTTTTAAAATGCATTCTTGGCAAAAACAGTGTGCAAAATATTTTAAAAATATGAAGCAGAAAAGCGTGTTTGTGTATGATGCTGAGGGACAGAAGGGTTTCATTCTAGAGGCCCTTACAGGACATTCAGGGCCTAGAATTACATTCCTGATGTTTGTATCACTCAGAGATAACAGGTTTTGAGCAGCTGACTTTGTACTTACTGCCTTGCATTCAAGTGTATCTTACCGTCATTTACTGCATGTCAATATTTCTCCATTACAACCAGGAAATTACTCAAGCATCAACCAAAACCATGTAAACCATATTTCTTTATTAAAGATTAAGAAACTCCAAGCAGCATATTTATAAATAAAATAAGAGTCTCCCTTTGATGTAATGTTACAGACTATGCTATGATTTGCTATTATTTTTTGTGGGATATTGGACATTTTTCTTTGAAATCAAAGGGGTACAAGCATAAGGCAATGACGACACAACCCTACAAAAATGCCAGTACATCCTTAACCCCACTGTCAGCACCTCAAAGCCACAGGTTGTGTTACACAGTGTAATATATCACTTTGGTTCACATTAGTAACTACTTGGACTTGTACAAAATATACAGAAAACAACCTTGAATGGTGACTGACAAGCAAATGAGTGGTGAACTCTCCTCAGAATGCGGCCGATGTACAGGGAAACACACACGGTAGCTATGGAGCGAATGTTTAGGTCATTATGGTTTAAGTCACAACAAAACACAGAAATTCAGAAATGGTCGGAACCTCCTGATTTTTTTTTTAAAACATGTAAAAAATTGTACAGTAAAAAATGTGTGTTTGGATCGTTCTGAATCGCCCACAGGTCTTGTTAGTCTAGTGATCTGAGCTTCAGTTTGGAACAAACTTGTCTGGCAACTCATGACTTGAACAGAAAAAAAGATATCACAACATGTAATTATGAAAATCATTTTCTCTACAAGTTTTTATTGTCTATGTACTTCGTGTAAAGCGAGTGTATTACAGAAAAACAGTAAAATTGTATGTTATATCAATGTCATAGAAACAACGCTATTACAGCTTATCATAACCTGTACCAATTAGCCAAACAAACAGGTTTATTAACCCCTTTAATGTGCAACACATGAGTGACGTAGTTCCTGTATGTTTCAAGCATAGAGTTGTTCTCTCTGGCTGGTTGTGCTCAAATGAATGATGTCACCAGACCAAAACAAGATCTTAAACTCAAGACTAATTGATCTTAAACTTAAAATGGCCACCTGGATTAGTGCTGTTGCTCGGGTTGAGACGTTTCAGGTTGAGACTGGCGAATAAACCAACATCAACTTAACGCCAAAAACAGAAGTTCAGGCAAAACCGGGGAGAAGTAAAGACTGGCAAACACTGAAATAGCCACAGTAGGTACAGAAAAACACTGAATGTTTCTGACTGGAAAAGGGTGCATATTTATCAGCTTTGAGTTTCTACAGCTGTGTATGATCATCTAGTAACAAAATGTGGAGAGACATCTTTTATTTCGGCACTTAGAAAACAATCACAATGAACTTGAGTCTTTACCCATAGAGAACAAAATTCACAAAGCCATTCAAACAGTCGCTTTTGAATTTTTTATGTCCTTTTTTGTTTTTAATTTGTTTTTGTAACTCAACTTCAAAAATTGAGAATATTCAAAATACACTTTTACTTACTTTGCTCTTTCAGTATTTACAAATATGTACAAGTACAATGAAAATCTTTATGTACTCTTTTCTTTTCTTCAAACTTTTTACACATTTAAATCTGCCACAGTTTCCCAAACCGCACCTCGACTTTCTCGTCTTCCTTTGAAAAGCGAGCCTGAGGATGACTATGATGATGAAGATGGCCTTAGATGGACGTACTGTGGGTGGGATCAATAGCTTCTGGGATGGGTCCTCCTGGTACCGACTGGTAGGACATTGGCATGGGCGTCTTGGCGGGACTCTGTCGAAACAACCCCCCGTTGGGAGCCCTGTGTTTGCATTGGATGGAGGGCAAGGTGGAGCTGCTGAGAGGAAGGGGGAGGGTGCTGCCAGTTCCCTGGGCCAGGGTCCGGCCCAGCCCATGAGCTTGCTCCGGTATGAATGTGCTCACAGACAGGCCCTTGCCCGGGAAGTCTCGCACAGCTTCCCGCTGCTGGCTGGACGGCAGGCTGCCGATGTCCAGGGCAGAGATCTCTATAGATGGTGCGGGGATCTGCTTGTGGGCCATGTCCTCGTCCATAAGACTGTTCAAACGTCGATGCACCTGTTCCAGGTTCACCTCCTTGTCCTAGAGAGGAGCAGAGAGGAGAGACAGAGAGGCTGAGACCGGCTGTTCCTACACAACATCCATGCAGATAAGCTTTATAGCAGTTTATGCACGACATGTATTTGCACTAAGGGACTCAATTAGAAGTGTGGAAAAGTAGGACGGTGTCTGAGAGGGGATTTTAAAAGAATGTGCACCTTGAAATCAAATTTGGCCGGTGGGCGTATCAAATAATAATACAGAAGAGTGTGTGTCGGCAGAAACGACAGCGGTGAGCTCCACACGACTGTTTTCGGTGGTCAGTAATGACGAGTTCATCAAATATCATCAAATATATGACACACATTTCTGCAGATTTAGCCCTAAATCATTGCAGTTGATGCAAATAATAGATTTTGTCTGGGTTTACAGTCTACAGTTACTGTTGTTGCATGTAAAACACAATAGTCATAATTGCTACACGATCTGTTATTTAATCTGATGCAGCTTTACAGGGAACATGAATCATTCTGAGACAGCACAGAATTTTTTTTAAAGAAAACTAACTTCTCAAACAAACTTCATAAAAAATGTAATCTGTGGCCCTGAAATATCCAAGAATGCGACATTCTTGATATCAAGTGTTGTTGAATTCTGAAATGTGGTATTTTATATATTTATACTGTAACACTATAGCAGGTATTAGCATAAACTCCTACATTTATGGTATTTTCATTCAGCTACTGCTATAATGGAGCAACTGTTTAAAGGGAATCTTGCTAATCAACGTGTTTAGAGCTAGTGAGCTTGAATTCATTCAGAACGCAACCACACGTTTGCAATGCTAACCAAACTTTTGTTTCTGTTTTGTTTTTAAAAAGTCTTCCTGTGTCCAACAGCGCAGCATCACTGCTCATTGCCAGCCTTAAACACAAAAAACTTTTATTTAGATTTATCAAGGGGCCAAATCCAGGCACAAATAAACAAATGGGCCAAACGTACTTGTACCTAGTGACCCATCATCATATGGAAGCCAAATCCTTATGCTGTATAATATACATACAATATATGTTTGAGTGTTTATTGCCATGGTAACAACCACAAATGATTTGTGAAATGTTTCATAGGTCTGCAAAACCCACACTGATGGCAGGTAAGCATCTATAATGCAAAATGTTACATAAGTTTGTTCTAAAAGTCCTGAACTAGGCAATAAAAAGCACAATGAAAGTAGCTAGCAGGCAGGTGGAAGTTAACAATCTCTTTATACTGCTGAGAACAGCCAGTTTAATAACAGGGAAATGTACGACACGCTACACACACACACACACACACACACACATATATATATGATGGGGGTGTTTTTCAGCTCTTGCTAACATAAATGAACTATGAGGCTGTCACGTTAATGTTGGCGTTGGGCTGATGAGATATTTGTGAGAGATACTGATCTCACGTTAAAATCTTTGTTGAGATATTGATGGGAGACATTTGGAGACATTTGTGAGCCTTTTCCTCAGCAAAAAATCTGAGACACAGGAGAAGAAAAATGTTTTCTTCTCCACCTAAGAGTGTTTCCATTTGTTCTCCATTTAATCTCACTGCTGTCTAGGAGTCATTGTTTCTATAGGCCAGCTGGTGTCTAAATCTTGCCTTGCTGAAATGATTCAACTATCAAACTGAATCGCTGCAGATCAAGGCAAACAGGTGACTGTGAGCTCTCCTCAACGCACACATACCCTTCCTATCTGAGTTTACATAACAAGTGGTGATTTTATTCAGAATCATGCAGACAGAACAGATCCAGAGTCCAGCAGCTTCTCCCTAAACTTTTACTGAATTATTCCTTAGGATCTTTAAGGATCCTCAAAGATTTAGATGAATGAAGCTCTGTGTCATGGCATGCGATGACACAGCAGAGAGTAATGAAGCCACTGGGAGGGATGAGGAAAGGTTAAAATTGCACAGCGACTGCAGTGGGTGAGTTAGCTGGTCACGTTTGATTGGAACAGACTTCATTAGAGAAATTTCCAATGGGATTCGTGGCTTCATGCACCATCTCATTGCAGTTTACTAATCATATTTGTCTTATCTAATGAACAGAGGAATGGGGTGAAATTTTAAGATATAATGATGTTAGAAGTTAATTCATCCAAAAAAAAAACAGGAAGACGAGAAACAGAGTCTTCAGAGAAACCGAGTCTTCAGAGAAACAGACCAAAAATAAACAGAAGGTTTTGAACATTACAATCAGTCTGAACAGACCTTCTCAGCTGATGTTTTTGGCCTAAAACATCCATTAGGTGTTTTATTAAAGCCACCTTTTCACTGCTTCTCACAAACACCCGAACAGAAGTCATTGGTTTCTGAGAGGGGGGCTGTGAGGAGGTCGGACCCTCTCTGTGAAAGCAGGACTTGATGTGAGACTGATGTGAGATCAGATGTGTTTTAATTAATAAAACATATGATCAGATATGACCATATGCAGCTGAGTGCTGTTGTTTTAGTGCCACAATCAGCCCGGCTAAAATTACAGTACGATAAGTTTCAGTGACTTAAAAGGTGCTATAAATGTGATCTTTTATTGTATCCTGGTTTATCAGCAGATAGTGTACAGTATATAATCCCTCTTGGCTGTTACAGTGTTTTACTCTAATAAAGCCATTTACGTCACCATGTGTAACTGTGTGACTCTTTGCTAACCCTGCTTCTAATTTACATGTGTGAATCGGTCCTCTATAATATCAGGGTTAAGCACATACCTGTTAAAACAAAAGCACTGGCGACCCTCGAAATTAACTCATTTAATTAGTAGTGTCAATATGAAGTGTTATTAAACTAATGGGTTTAAATCCAGTGTAATGGTGCTGCAATCTCTGATATGCAATTTAATCAAATACGAGTGACTATATTTATATCACTATGGTTACAGGTGATTTTTGTGCACATAGAAAGAGGAGTTTAGTTAGATTTCATACAGCCGATATTCAATCTGCTTCTGTAAACTTAAACAAACAGGAAAATGTGGACATCACACCTGTGTGAGTAAATACAGCTGTCAGTCAAAGGCTGAGTGTGTGAATGTGGCTGTTATCTCAGTAAACATCTGAAGAGAAATGAACGGAGAGATTTATAAACAGAAAACACACTTCTCAATTTAAACTGAGCTCAGCCGGCAATTCAGTTTGAAGGACATCATTTCAGTAAGAGCTGAAAACTGAACACTGTGCTCTCTGTTTGCCAGTACGTGCCATTTCTTTTTAAAGTCATTAAAACACATGAAGAGTGTTTTTTTGTTTACTCTTGTCAATTATCAGGCAATTATGCAAATATCCTTCACTTATTCTTTAAGGAAATCCTTATTAAATCATCACAGCCACAGTCAAAGGAGTTCCTGTTTAAATATGTTTATAATCACCTGCAATTGGCTTCGTTCCATAACAATAAATGACACCATTTAAACCAGTACCGCTCGATGCCAAGTTTAAGTTAGCTGGAAAATCATTTGTCATCATTAATAATGTTTTGGGCTTATCCTGAAACCAAAAACAACAAGCAGGACTAAATGAAACGGCTAAATGAAAACTAAAGAAACAAAACAATTCCTACATAATCTGTTCTTCTCATTCCCAGCCAATCAGAAAAGAGGTCCTACGATTCTATTCTGACCTGTGTCAATAGCTTCTGCTTCATCCCAGTCTTTCTCCCTCTCTGTCCAAATGTCCTTGCCCCGCTCCGATGAAGCAGTAGCAATATCATTATATGTCAATGGAGCAGAAACCCTTGCCAGTCTGTAATCCTTAGTAACCTGCATGAGATCATGGAAAATAGAAGAAATTAAATGTAAATAAATCCATAAAACTCGTCCACATTGACATAGTTGCAGTAGGATTTCACACAGTGCCTTACTAGGGATTATTGACTGTTGGGCTCAGTTTTGGGGTGACGTAATGTGGTGATGGTGTGTGTGGGGGGGTAACCGAGCAGACAGACTAATGCAAGCACCCGATTTGCCCACACTTCAGTTTACGGCTCCACGTCACCGTTTCTGAGTTTCTCACATGCTGTTCCCATTGGCAATGAACAAGACTTTAGGAAATGGCACTTTTAAAAGAAAGGCAATAATAATAATGTCAGGAAATTATTTAGATAAGAAGAAGTTTGTCAAACATTTTACAGCTAAAATTAAAGAGAAAAGCAAAGTGGACATTTAATTGCCAACAGGAAGTAGCATTTCAGGGGAATTAAGTGTCTAAATGACTAAATGGATGCAAGAGGAGATTCATGAAGGTAAATATGCCCTTAAAGGGTTCCAAATGTTGCAGAATTTTCCGGCTAATGGAACATTTTACTGCTGAGATTCTGCCAAAGCGCTTTGCAAAAGTGTGTATATAAGATCCTTTTGTGAGATGTTCTTGAGCTGAAATTTCTGTTGCCTCTCAGATAGTCCAATTATTTAGCATAAAAGAGCAAGAGTTTACCTGAGCCGAGAACTCTTGAAACCTTGGAGAAAAGTGCAGTAATTTTCATTCAGAGGAAATGGTTTACCTGGTACAAAACCAGAACCGGTTCCAAAACCCAGTGAGCTGCAAACCTGGGCCGTATTGTAAGGCAGCATAGATACTGATCCAAAGCCATTGATACATTTCTGGAGCTCTAAAGAATAAGTGGACAAAGGCAATCCCATAATGCAATGCAGCAGCCCAAAGGAAAGAAAGTTCAAGATATTAGGAGAAATACATTTTGACTGAAAATTACAAAAATTAAATAAAAAATCGAGTTGGTCTAAAGTGCTTTAATGCGCATTAGAGTTTAGTAAGCTTAGTCATTAGTTTAGTAACATGCTACCTCGCTTAACCCCGCGTAACCTTGTTTTATTTATTATTATACCTGCCAAAACGCTGGTATAATTTTTAATGCCGTTTTTTTAAATATGTTTATGCATGTGCCACTTTCTTTAACCAGAGTAACTCATAATGCATTCAGGTACATATATTTTTATCAGTACGTGCATTTCCAGGGAATCGAACCCACACCCTTTTTGTTGCTGTCACCTGTTGAGTTACAGGAACACTGGCTGTGTGAATATTGATGCTACAAACATTCCTTAAGCCAATGAACTGTATTATTTGTTATATCTCTGATATATGTGTCTCTGAGGGTTGGAAGTTCAAAAATTGAGTTGTATGATTTAATATGTTACGGCTAACTGATGGCATTGTCTTAATCCATTAGGTTGTATTATTGGGGGTGGGACAAAGTGTCAGGACACATCTAACATATTTTTCCAAGACGGTGGCATGCTGGACATTGTTGATTTACAACCTTTATATTATACTTAATTCTACCGTATTGTAAATGAAAAAGCAACAAAGAAATAATCTTGCCAGTTGTGTATAAAATATTTTTTGTACTTGCTTATTTAACGTTTTCAGTCTAGCTAAAAACAGGAGCTTAACTCAGTCTTGCACCAGGAAGTGTATTTTTTAAAATGCACTTTCACATGTACTTTCACCATTATTGCTTTTTTTGCGTCCAAATTTACGATAAGTCTTTTCAGGCATTTTAAGGACCTATTGTGTGCCGAGTCTCTGATTTGTGTTGCTGCAGTAATGAACCACCTATGAGGTTCCATTTTAACTCCCAATGCCGCTGCCTTACAAGTGTACACAGTTAAGTAGCTCACTAGGTTTTGATCCCTAGATTTGGTCCCTAAACTCCACCTGTAAAACGACACCATGGCTAAACCCTAAATCTTTGTGCACATTCCACGTTTAGTGGGCAAGGGGGGACCAATTTTGATTTCATGGGGGCACACCTATAACTGAGTGTACTGGAGTTCGACTAAATCGGGGCTCGCGTCTGCTGCGGGGTCCTGACAGTAGAGTGTGTCCTCTCGCCGCGGTACCCGCGCCCTGAGCTCGGTCACCTCTTTGGACTGCTCTTGCCGGCAGCGGTTGCTATTCCACCACATCTCCAGGGCAGCTACCAGACAGGCCAACAGGAGACCCGCTGCCAGGATGCAGAAGACTCCGGCGAAGCTGTGCAGTTTAAGGGAACGACCGTCCGGTTGCGCATTGATGAGGCTGTTGAGGTCGCAGCGGCCGGTACGAGGCCACCACTTCTGCTTTAACACGTCCAGATCTCCTTTCTCCTGCAGCTCCAGAATCCTGTGAGAAGTACAATAAGCAGCTGTGATTAACAATGTGATTGACTTATGTCATCATTTTTTTCAGGTTCTTCATGGTTTGCATAAAACTTAAGTTCAATGATAATTAAACTAATAAAGCAGAAAATCAGACACAAGCGAGACGTTGTGTCCATTATAGCAGGATATGGATTTACCAGTCGGTTTGGGAAAACATTTTTAGGTAGTAAACGCATCCTGTTAAAAGCTAATAGTGTCTTTTCTTTGTGCTGTTGACACTTAGTTTCTCGTTTGAACAAGTTTTATAAAATAAACTCAAACTAAACACAAGAATGTGTCTTGTAGTGTCAGGTCAGATTTGCGATCACACCGCAGTTGTGCTTTAACTGCTAACCTTTCAAACTCGGATCATTCGACAGGCCAAAGTTTCAGAGCGCTGTAAACACCCACAGTTTTACTCCTTTGCTGGCACAAATAAAATAATATACACAGACGGAGGAAGGTTAGAACATGAGACTCAAACGCTGTTGCTGTTATGAGTGACTAGCATCAACTAGCAATGAAGCCACTTCAGTTTCTCCAATAAAAAGCCCAACATACAGACAGATGCAAGGGGGCTGCCAAAAAACAAGAGGGGAGAAAGAACAGATGATGCTGGGCTACAAAATAAAGAAATGAAGATGAATTCCTCTTTTAAGAGGAGATGACATTATGGTTCACTGTGTATCAGCCCACAAGCGTCCTCCCAGCTGCCTCAGAGTGAATTTCCACCAGCACTCCAACAAAGTCACCCTGGGGCATCTGAATACAAGAACCCTCTTCACACAGACCTGTTCCTCCTCCAAATTCTCTTAGAGAAGAAGGGAAACTGATCTGAGGTCAGGAGAGATGGGGTAACTACAGAAGCCTCTCTGAGAGGCCATAAAGGAAAATGTGTGAAAGAGCTGCAGACACAAACCGAATTGCTTAAAAATCTCAGAGGTTATTCTGTGAGTGTGAGAACTTCACCAAAACATGCTCAGGTCAAACTTCAAGTCAGGTGAGGGCTGAGAGGAGCAGAGGCGAGGGCACAGGGTGCAATATGGGCTTTTGTTTAAAATAAAAAGAACAAAAACAACCACTCAAGGAGAGAAACAGTCTGCTGGCGAGGGTAAAGAGAAATCAGGGCACCTGCGCTGGAGAACAGAAACACACCACAGATCCAACACCGGCACCAGAACCTGAACACTAATGAAGGGTCAGAACCCAAATACTAAACACCAAACACACACCAAATACTAAACACCAAACACACACACACCAAACACTAAGCATCAAACAAACACTAAACAATAAACACCAAAGGCAAAGTCACGATCCTGCCACTGAAGACCACAAACAATCTCACAGACATTTTATGCTGAAGGCAACAGAACAAATGGACATTATTATTTTAGCTAAATACATTTTTACAAAAAATGTATAATACATTTAATACAATATGGTTCCACAATCTTACTAACATGAAGTAATAACTAATAAAACACAGCATTTACTAGTATTAGCTCATAAGTTCAGCATTACCAATCATTTTTTATCAGAAGCTGTAATATCAGCTATTGCACAATTAATGGAAACAATTGCATTTTAATTGTTAATGAACTAAAATGAATAAAGAATGAATAAATGAAGAAAGAACCACCTGTTGCACCTACATGTTTGTGAATAAAATCACTGACATTTACTGCAGTTTTATTCTTGTCGTCAATTGTCACCCGCACTAAAAATAATCATTAAAAATAGCTGGATGCAGCATCAAAGTTCTATAATCTGTATTATATTTGATTAGATTACGTATAATCTGAATAATATTTTAAATGAGAGTTTCTTTAACTTTCAGTGCATTGTGAACACCTCTTCATCGCTACCTGCACCAACAAAACATTTAATAATGTAGCCTTTGCTGTTGGGCTTTTGCATCATGTTTATATGTGCTAGCGTTAGCACTGGCGGTGTTGCTAGCCGTTGAATCATGTTAAGGTATTGTAGATGGATCAATAGAAGACGTGTGAGAATGAATCCACAAGAGATTTTTCCTGCTTTCCCAAATCCAACAGTACTATAATTATACAGTCTTAATTGGTTACGAGTGATTATATGGAGCTTTGCAGAGTCTACTGGCGTCTGTTACGTCCGTGAAGGGATCAAATTGTAATGGGAAGAAACTAAACCCAAAAATTATGGCTAATGATTCAAAGCTTTGTGCGAAATAAAGAACGGCGGTGCATTGTGGGAAATTTATACAACAGCTCTTGTTACGTTGCTAGTCATTTATCTTCTTGTTTTGAGCACAGTTAAACATCATTTTAATATTTTTAAACCATGCTGAATACGTCTGCAGAATCTTGAAGAGTGTTATTGCTTTCCTTCAACACCTACACCAGACAATTAAATGTAATTTCTCTCATTATATAAGAGGCACTTGAATAGTGTGGGATAGTCTGTCATGTTCGTTCTCTGCAGGATAGTTTTCACAGTAGTTAGAGTTGCTCACCAGACAAGCTTTGAATTCATGGAAGTGAAAGGAGATAATTGTGAAAATATCTTTTACAAACTCTGGAGAGCCCCTGAACAAAAGATGCTTGAAGCATGGCGCACCTCCCATTCTCTGGAAAAAGAGGAGATTTAGCAGGAGATTTAGTGAGGCGCCACTCACTTTTGGGAGATGAGGTCTCGGTACGGGCTCCCGTGTTGCATGGCGATTCCGTAACCTTTGCTGCTCATGCTGTTTCCTGAGACGGTGACGGCGCAGTCGTCGTCGGTGAGCGCCGCGTACTCCACCACAGCCATATCCCACAGGAAGGCATACGGACCTTTCCTGGCCTGCAAATACAGATACATCCTCATTGTAAAAAGACAACGGAACAACAGTTTTTCTCTCTCACAGAGCCATATTTAAAAGCTATTGGGCCATTTTATTAACCTTTAATGACTGGCATCATTGAATTGCACCAAACACATTGTTTTTTCTAAACTACATCTTAAAATGTTACTGAAGGAGTAGTGCAACCTTTCTAAGATGCGTCTTTCTAAAGGAGCCTAATTGGCTGATTCTTTGCTCTCAAACTGCCCTCATTGGCTGATTCTTTGCTCTCAAACTGCCCTCATTGGCTGATTCTTTGCTCTCAAACTGCTCTCATTGGCTGATTCTTTGCTCTCAAACTGCTCTCATTGGCTGCTTATTTGCTCTCAAAGAGCTCATTACACGCTTCTTTCTACATCCTTCTTTCACATTTTGTCGTCCTCTTTGATGTCATTATTTCAAAGTTGTTTCCTTTGATTTTTCTGAGAGCTGACACAGAATGTCTGGTTCTCGTCTGAAGGCTCTTGTTATATTAAGAGCTTTTAAAATCTTCATCTTCAGAGAAAAGCATCTTGTGAGGCAGATTATTGTGCAGAAGGCAGATTTGAACAGATATTAGTATTGATTTACTGCCGTTTAAAAATGTTTAAATTGCGAACATAAACATCAACTAACGTACAAAAGACACAAATTAGATGCATAAAGTTCTAAAATAATTTAGGAGTATTTGGGAAAAAAGGTATTGAAAGGTGCTGTTCTGATTCAATTAATGAGGATATTTGCCATAGTTCTGGCCTAGCTGTCCAACTAAACTTCCTACAGCAGTTTCAGACGTAAAAGGTGCTACTAGGTCACTAAAAAAGACTATGCTAGTTGATTAGCAGTTTAGCATCACTTACTAACACAAACCATCATAAACCAGCTTAACAAGCATGGAAATCTAGGCTGGTCTAAAGCATTAATCTGTAACAGAATCTAATGGCTATTGGTGGCATTATAGATTCTGTTACCATTATACTGCACACCCTTATAGTGAACACCCTTATAGTGAACACCATTATACTGCACACCCTTATAGTGAACACCCTTATAGTGAACACCATTATACTGAACACCATTATACTGAACACCCTTATAGTGAACACCCTTATAGTGAACACCATTATACTGAACACCATTATAGTGAACACCCGTATAGTGAACACCATTATACTGAACACCCTTATAGTGAACACCATTATACTGAACACCCTTATAGTGAACACCCTTATAGTGAACACCATTATAGTGAACACCCTTATAGTGAACACCATTATACTGCACACCCTTATAGTGAACACCATTATACTGCACACCCTTATATTGAACACCATTATACTGAACACCCTTATAGTGAACACCATTATACTGAACACACTATAACAGAAAACACTCTCAATGTTAATGTTTAATACTGTCTATGTTACAGGTGTGATGTTCCAGCATTTTTCCTGTGGCTGTTGTCCTGTGGCAGGTTTGCTCACAACATGTTTTTATTACTGTACTTTGAGATACAAGCACACGTTACAGGCTCAAAACAACTTGTTAGGGGTTGTCACAGCAACAGAAATTTACTGTCACTTTGGCAGCAAATTCAGTGTAAACCTTGTCAAAATATGAACAGGAGCATCGCATGTGTAAACAACTGTAAAAGACTGAATTAGGACCCAATTCAGATCAGACTGGCACAATGATTTATTTGTGTTTCTACATTTCTGCATTATTCATAAGGCCAATGAAGTTTAATTATTGGGTTTTGTGTGAAAAAAATATTTATTTCACAAACAAGTTAACAAATTAATTTAAAAAATATGTGTATTTACAATCTATTTACAGTGAACCTGTCCAACAAAATACAGGAAACCATATCACGGATATGCAATGAGGATTCACAGTTTGTCAGTATGTCTGTAAGAATACAGCACACGTCAGTGATGTTAGTACCTTACGGATGCCCTCTGACGGACTGGACACTGAGAAGTCCTGTCCGTTGTTCTTACTGATGGTTCTCCACAGTTCTGCATAGGTGCTGTCCTGCTCCAATGGGTTTGTACCCTTGGCTCTGAAGTAATCGTACACTGCAGAGTCCCTCACGGTGCCGTAGGAAAAGTCCATCTGCCTCGCAAGATCCTGAAACGTTCTGTAGGTTAGGCAGACAACATGTGGAATAAATGTATGGATACAAATACATTTGCAGCATCACAACAAAACAAACGTTATTTGTCATTATTATTTATTTGGCTTTGTTTTGACAGCTTGTCATGTGCTGTGCTGTCATTGCGACTTTGTTTCCCGGTCTCCTGTTATCTTATTATTAATTCACTGATCAACCATCCGTGCTGAACCTTTGAATTGTTTCCCTCATGTGAACTCTGCTGTGCCAGTTTGTGTCTCCAACCTCTTTAGTTCTGGTCATTTACTTTGTCTTCTCTACTATGCCTCAGTCAGGGCTTTTGTTTTGTTTCTCTTTACTTGTTTTGTGTGTTTTTCTGCTCACCAGGATAATTCCCTGCTGTTTCCTGTCTGGTCTGCTCCACTGTTCCCCTAAAGTTCCCCCTCTGTGTCCCTTCTTGTGTTGCCGGTTCAGCCCTCAGCCCCTCTGCTGGGCCTGGTTCTTATCTCTGTCTCTGGACTTCCTGAAGCTTCTGCGATTCCACCCTGTGCTGACCACCCTCTGCCCCCAACCGCTGCCCAGCTGCCTGTCTGCTCTGCCCTGTTATGGCTGTTCCACTTATTCTCTGTTTATCTGTGAGCTTGTCTGTCCAATTCATTATTTCACCTGCAACTGGTTCTGACTCTTTTCTTGACACCATCGGTTTATTTATTCATGTTTACAATATTTCTTCCATTTAAATAATTTAGTTTAAAACAATCACAAAAATCTCAATAGTACTTCATACAATCTGCTCAGAGCTCTCAGGTCTAAAGTTTT
>JBAJNP010010202.1:0-16813 GCA_036877545.1 Yasuhikotakia modesta
AGAATTGTCTCCATCTGTATGTCCTGAAGCAAACAGTCTTTAATAATCACATTTATATACAGTATATATGCGACATCTCAGCAATAACATCTCCAACAACATAACAGTAAATCACAGCATCACTCAGACACTCAATATAACTGAACGTTCAGTTCCAAACTCCACAAACTCATCAGAGGAACAGACAGAGACTGACAAACAAACTCATTTAAACACCAGAGTCAATTCATCCTGCTAAAGGACTGGAAAAATATTGGATTAGCGTTTGATAAATAGACAGAATTATTACCCAGAAGTCTTTCACCTGCTACCTGAAATAACTGCACAGATAAATATCCCAGGAAAAGTTAAAGTTTCCTTTAGAATGGAAGACAGAGTTAAAAGAACAGTTCACAGCAAACACTCATTACCTGCTGTATCCTCACTGACACTGTTTCCAGTCTCTCTCTCCCCAGGTGTGATATTTCTCAAACTGTCTCAGCTTTCATACCGCTGGGGTTTATTCCCATGGTTGAGATTTTATAACAGATTAATGTTATGAGCTAATAATATAAAAAACATTTACAAGATTTTATCTGTTATTAGATTTGAGTTAAAACATCAGTACGTTTCCTAAGCAGTTTTAGATTTTGAACTGAGAGGGTTTGAACCCTGAGGCAGGTACAGAGACACGAACGACCGTGAAGTTTGGGCTGAAATTTATTGTTTTCTGTGTCATGATGGAGTTGATCACACAGGAAGTACGACAGAGTGTCTGAACAGATAAACAATAAATAACATAAATCATGTATCAAATTCTTGAGCGAGAAAAACCTTCATATCAAATGTCTATGAAAAACAATAAATAAATCAAAACACACATGCCCTGACATCACGAACTTTAGCAGAAAACTCAAGATTTATGTTCACAAGCGTTTGTTTCACTCCACAAAACAAAATATGTTCAAAAACCCTTCCACAATAATAAACACTGAAAAGAAACAAGGATTTATGGTCTGTTTGATTACCACCGTTTTGCATTTAGTAGCTAAAACGAGACGCCATGCAATGACAAACATTTAAGAATTAAACAGTTTTCCCGCTGAAAAAAAAATCGTGTAAATGTATTAAAGCAACTAAAGGCACTTTGCTGGTTTCTATTCAGCATTAATATCTGTTAACAGCTTTCCAACACCATACACACTGTAAGCTGTACAGCAATTTGGAAGAAGTAAAATTGATCAATCAGCTGTAATTACCATTCAATGGACCAATCAGCTGTTAGCTCGAGGCTACAGTGCAGCGACACGACAATGAGCACAAACAGGATAACTTATCCCACTTTACAGTCAATGGAAATCCATTAGTTTTAAAATCATCTTTACGTGGGATATTTTATATTAGTAAAACAATTCTTACATAATGCTATTCAAAAAATACAGTTCCATGGATTTTAATCGTGCCGCATTTCTCATGTCCAGTACAGACACAGTCTAACTGTAAACATTATAATACTACAGAAATGAAGAATGTTTGCACCTCAGTCCATCATTTAATCCTTATTAAACATGTAGCTTTACTTGGTTTAGAAAAAAGATGTTCTAGATCAGTTTTAAATCGTCTGATGAGATTTTCTCTCCCTCCACATGAAGTCACAGCGCTGCAGAACCCATCAGCCGTCTAAAGGCACTGAGGACAGAGTTGAACAGAAGCTCGGGGTACGTCTACATCTGTGGTTCTAGAGGTGAAGAACGTGGAGGTTCTGTAAGGACAGAACTTCATCTAGGAGACCAGACACCTCTGCTGGCCTGTGAGAGCGGCTGAGGAGAACTCTGTAACAGAGAAGCTATTGGTTACCATGTCTGCAGAGAGAGACGCGTTTTCCTCTGTCACATCAGAACCGGATGTTACACTAGCACCCGATTTAACCTGCAAAACAAGGAAACATGGTTATACAGGGTTCTTAACTAGTTTAACTAGCTTACCTAGGTCAGACAGCTTCATCAGAAAGACCATGTTGGTTGACCAGCATGTGTTGATCGTAAACATGGCTATGCTAACCCACCAAACCAGCACTAACCAGCTTAGACCAACTGGTAACTAATGTTGGTCTTTTAACATGGACATTCTGAATGCCAAACACTATTAATACAGACAAACAAGAGTTTTAATTTTGTTTGTTCAGGAATCAGAATTTAAGACAGTATAATCCATTTAAAACAAGCTTTTAAAACAGACTTACACTCAGTACATTTTCAAATAAATGTGGAGGAAGATAAATTTGGTCCACATAACATACTCATGAAAGTTATCATGATGTGCAAATGAAGATCACAGTGTGTGACTCTCAAGCACAGAAAGAAGCTGGAAGATGAAGAAATGAAGGAGGGTGAAGTTCTGCTGCCCCCTGCAGGCCACGACACAACATGACCATCCAATCACAAATAAATATATAAATAAGAAATAAATATACGAGAGAAAAGTGATTATGCAGCTCTGATTATCTGCTCTGATCAAATGACTTGTGGAGATGATGAGAGAGTGAGGAAGAGAACAACACCAGAAGCCACACTGATCAGCTGATCTTCACAGGCTACATCTACAGACTCTGGAGATGGAATACACACTGATGTGAAAGCAGAGGAACTGAGGAACGAGGGTGGAGATGTTCAGGGTTGATGGTTTGATTACCTCCATGATCACGCTGGAGGACGTCTCAGGGTTCAGTGAGGCAGAAGAACCTTGTTTGGCCTCCACTTGTTCTATTTGATCTTTATATTCTTTGTTTTCATCATCATCTCCAAGATCTTCAAAGAGCTTCTGTTGGTCTTCAGATTCCTGACACACACACACACACACACACACACACACACACACACACACACAACACACACACACACACAGCATGAAAACAGGCACAGCTGTCTCAAAAAACGTCTCAAAATATGTAAGTTTTCTCATAGTTATAAAATTGTAACAATGTTGTGTCTCACCTGTGTCTCCTCAGTCAAGAACTCCAAAGCCAACTGAGAGAAGATGGAGACAGTACTGAGCTTATTACAGATTGTGTGATTATGTGTGTGCGTGTGTGTGTTAATGTGTATTGCGTGTGTACCTGCTCCAGCTCCAGCAGTTGTTTCTGCAGGACTTTAGCTCTTCTGAACACCAGCAGTGTGTTTTCAGCTTTAGCAGGGAGACACAGACCTTCTTTACAGCTCTGGATCTCAGCCACTGTCCTCCTCATAAGATCAATCCTGCGTCCAGAGGCCTGTCAACACACTCCAGCTCATTATCTGACACACTTTACACAAGTAAGTGGGGCTTTACACAGGTGAGCGCAGGGCTTTACACAGGTGAGCGCGGGGCTTTACACAGGTGAATTGTGCTTTAGTCATGTAGTTACCCTGAGTTTATCCCGACTGATGCCCTCTTGGGTGTTGAGGGAGGATTTGATTTTGGCCACATCTTTCTCCATAACCTTCATCTCTGCTTCAATAGCATCTACTTCCTAAAAACACAAACCATGCGCATGTTGTTCAATTAAACTCACCACATAAACTCGTGTGTGTGTGTGTGTGTGTACTGACTGCGGCTGCATGCTCCAGCTGCGACAGAGGTCCCAGCAGGCTGTGCTGCATGTCTGCTACATGTCGATCAGCATTTGAGAGCTGCTCCTCTAGTGGACTGACATCAAACACGCTTCCCATCTCTGCTAACACACAGCCGAAACCCTGCAGAGTTCTCCTCATCTGAGCAGAGTCGTCCAGCACCATCTAACACAAAACCAGTTAATCACGGTCTTACAAAAACCTTACAAGCATGTTCTCCGAACGTTGTGTTAAAGTTCTCTACAGCAGAAACTTGACCTACTTGAACATGATCTGCTGAGTTCACATCTCAGCAGTGATGATGGTAATACCTGCAGGGCGCTGACGTGGCTGTCCAGACACCTGGCTGTGGTGTAGGTACAGGGTGTGGTTAACCAGGACTGAGACTCTGAGATCCAGATCTGTGAGCTCTTCACCATCTCCTCATGCTCCTGCAGCCAGTCGTGGATCTACACAGATAATGTTTCGTGGACCGTAAACATCATGCAGAGCTTTACACCACGAAACACAAACGTTTGTGGAGGTTGGAGACCTTGCTCAGGAAGGTGGTCCTCTGTTCAGCCTGTTTGGTGAGGCTGCTGTACGTCTGCTGGGCGTTGACCAGGTTTTCAGAGATCAGACGGATCTCGTCCGGATATATCTCAATCAGGTCCTGTAGCTCCACCTCCACCACCGTCAGACGAGTGTGTAAACCATCCAACCCGTCCCACACATGCTGCAGCAGGGAAATCACACATAAATAACTTTAACAACAAACTTTTTTCAAGTCATTGGTGTTAATAATTCCAAAACAGACGCATAGTGACCTTCTGTGTGCTCTCAGCTTCACTGAAGTTCAGACTCTTCTGCTCTAACCAGCTCTGAACTGATCCCAGACCTGCATTAATCTCAGAAATTTTAGCAGCCAGTCTGTGAAGTGGACCGCTTCTCTCCACCGCCAACTCCACCTGTCAACAAACGAGAAAACAAACAGCACAAAGATCAAGCTAATGATGTAAAACACACACAGCAAAGCTTTATGTTATATTTTCAGCATTTATTAACGTTCACAAACTATGGCTCCCGACCTGCTCCTCCACTTCCTGTAATGAGTTTGAGACTTCCTGTAATAATGCCTCGATGTCCTCAGGAACCAGCGTGTTTCTCTCAGAGTACATCATCTTCAAGCCCTCTGAGATACGCTGCAGAACGGCCTTCTGGGTACACAGCTGCGAGTGAACCTCCTGTTGATAAATGAGGGAATTACTCATCAATAAGTACGTCTGCGTGCTTCACAAATAATCTTCTTCCATTTTATCTGTTATTTTTGTAATACTTTTCAGAACAACTTCATAAACAAGGCAAAGTGGCTGAACTGGTTTGACTTCACAAATGACACATGAGGACAGACAGTATTAAACAGGTTTAAACAAACACACAACATCTTACATCTAAAACTGATGTCAGGTCTGTTCATCTCAGGGTTTTTAATAATCATCTCACACACGCCTCAGCGGCAGCTAACAACTACGCTATAAGAATGTTTTCTTAACGTTAACATTGAGTAACAAAAACTCAGACGGACCTGCAGCTGTGTCTTGCTGGGCTCTTCCTCCAGTACAGAGAGGAGAGAGAGAGCAGCATCCAACCATTCTCGGATGCCCAACAACTCCTCCTGCACTCGTTCTCTCTCCTCCACCTCCGTCCTCACTGACCTCTGACCCCGAGCGCTGCACTCCTTCAAACTGCAGGAGACACATCAAAGACCAAAGATATGTTCAATCTCAGGTAGCAGAACTACTGTGAGGACTGCTAGTTAAATCCACATATAGAAATAACTGTTAAAAAGCCAATCATCAACAAGCGGTGTAGATTTGTGACCTATGATATTGCTCCTGTAGAGCTTGAAGCTCTTGGCACAGTGCGATGGGCGGAGCCTTTTCCAGGTGGGAGGGGACACCAAGCAACCGGGCGGCTCTGAGTTCCAGTGCAGAGAGAGCTCTGTGCTCACAGTCCAGTCTGTCCTGGTACTGGGTCCAAAACAGCAGCAGTTCCTGTAGCTCGTCACCAGTCATGTTCTCAGCGGTACCATCCGGAAACTCCGCCTCCACCTGCTGTAACACAGCGGCCGTTCGCTCCACCTGCGCAATGAAAAACAACCTCCTTTTCTTTCTGTCAAATATCCACAATGGAGGAATTAATTTAAAAGACAAATGTCCAGTACAGTCTGACAGTATATGATGTGTTTATTAAACTACAGCTGTCACAAAATCAGATTTTCACATAAACATAAACTATTGTGCTCAAAAGAATGATCACAATAACAGCTGAAATTGTAATAAATATAATGTTTTCAGTCAAAATTATGTTTAATGTAGTTTAATTAGTGTAGTCACAGTTAAACACAGTCAGTCACAGTTAAACACAGTAAGTTCAGATACTGATTTAACTCACACTACGTGTGACATCATCCCACTCCTGCTCCATTTGTTCTGAGTGTGTTAGGAGGTCACAAGCGCAGTGCTGCAGTCTCGCCACCTTCCCCCAGAGGGCGCTCACCGCATCCTCTCTGCTGGATCTGCAGCCATGCAGTGAACACCACTCACTCAGACACTGTAGTGTCCCAGGAAGAGTGTCAATCTCTTCAACCAGAGCCTAGAAACAACAGACATATTTAAATTCACAGGCAAATGTACATGCTTTAAATAGCTTGTTACTACAACCTCAAAAATAGTTTTAACCTTAACTGTTAAAGCTGGGGATACATACCATTTTTATGTTATATTTTTGATAACATTCACAAGTAGAAGTTGTTTCTCTTTACCCTGAGTTTGTGCTGCTGGTCTTTGCAGTCCTGATGTGAGGTAATTTTATATGAGGCACACTGTGATAGTGATGTTTCTGAGTCCCTCACTTGCTGGAACAGATCTTCATAGCATTTATGAAAATGTTTCTGCCTCTCAACACACCTTGTAATGTAGAGGAAACAATATTAAACACAACATTTAAGGTGGTGCGTAACATTCAACATGCAATCGTTTCACACTGTGTACCTCTTCAGATTTTCCACCTGAATTTGGGCCTGGGCCTTGAGAGCTGAAAGTCTGACCAGAAGCTGGCCCAGAACTTCTGTCTGAAGAAACTCAACTTCCTGGGGTTTGAAACAGGAATGCTGTGGGGCTTGACTATGGATCTGAGAAACATGGGACTGGAACTCTGTGTCTAGAGTTGACAAAGCTTGCTGAGTATCTTTAAGTCTTTCTGAACAGCTTCTAGCAGAGCAGACAGAGGGCAGAAGAACCAACACAGTTTTTTGGAGGAATCTAATGGTGTTCATCACTGTCTTGGTGTGGTTTCTCAACAGTTCCTTGGCTTTGGTTAGGCTCACCTGCACAGAGAAATCTGGTTAAATAAATCTTTTGACTTACATGCAGATTTCTAACAAGACTTGGAACAAACTCACCATACGTTGATCACACTTTTCCAAAACCAGGTCCTTCAAGCAAGCGAGCTGTTTGGAGTTCTGTAGCCTTTCTTCATGTTTCACTACAGTTTTCTTTTCAATTAACTCAAGCACTCGCAATCTGGACTCAATGTCCTTTCTGAGCACAACGCACTTCCTCAGTTCTTCTTCAACTACTTTCTCTTTTGGTTCAAGGTTACAAGGCTTCTCCAGCTCCTCGCTGGCCTCTTTTAGGAATTTGTGAAATGTTTTTCTTTCTGATGGGTAGTGAATATGCTTCAATACGTCCCATTCCAAGATGCGAAGATTATTGTTCACAGCCAGTTCCCGGGTTTTGAGATTTTCCAAGGTTTGTTTAAGCTTTGTTTCTTCTGAAGAGAGCTGAGTTGGATAAAGATCTGCTGTGATGTCTTGGAGTTCTTGTCTTGTTTCCTCACATAAAAGTTTAATTAAAGACAGTTGGGTCAGTATGACCTGACAATCCCTGTACCGTTCCTCTTTGTTGACGCTCTCATCCTTGGTTCTTGGAATCTGAGCCTCCACACCTTCCACAAGATCTTCAATACATTGTGTGTGGCTGAGGTACCTTTCATGATCTTGTGCTTTGAGGTCCAAGTCATTCATTTGGTGGTGTAGTTCAGTAATAACACATAACAGCTCTCTTCTCTTGTCGTCTGCACAAAGATGGACTTGTTCAATCTGAGATTTGCGTTCCACAACCATCTGCCTGAAAGGCTCGATGGAAGAGAGGGTCTCTTTGGTAACAGGGAACCTGTGTCTTTTTACATCAACCAGCATTTGTCTCAGACTGTTCTCGAGCGACGATACCTTCCGCTGAGAGGATTCTTGGTTCTGAATGATATTCACTACTTTTTGGCAAGAAGATTTCTCATAGCTGACGATACTCTTGATGTCCTCTTGAAGTTTGGTGAGCTTCTCGTTGAGCTGAGAACTTTCAGAGACACGTAGCTCAGGGGACATGTCTCTGCTTTTCATCAGAAGAGCTTCAGTGACAGCTGAATGTTTTTCTGCTTCTCCAAGTATGTCCTGGATCTGTCTCAGCCTACGATCCAGGTCTGCTGCACTTAGGCTTTGATAATCCTCTCTCCTTAAAGCCTCCCTCCGAAGATGTCCAACCACCCAAGAATCAATGTCTGCAATCTGCTCTGACATCTTCTCCCGGGTCTGAAGTCCTGACTCCATCTCACGAACCACCTCACCTAGTTTCTCTACTGTAGATTTGGAAAAATCTTCTAGAGCGTTCAAACATAAGGTGACCATTGGAACATCAGCCTTGTGTAATTCAGGTATCAGCTCAGTAACTTCTTCCACCAGAGCTTTCAGCTGGGTTTGCTTGGAGCTCATCTCCAACTGCAATTTCTTCAAGTCTTTAATTTGTCGATGAACCTCCTCTGGAAGCAGAGACACCTTCTTCTGCCGCCCGCTGATGTCACATTCTGTTTTCTTGGCCCAAGCAAGAGCATCGGTTATCACTTTTACAATTTTATTTAACGTTGGGTTGCTGCTGGTAGGCACTGCGGCTGCTATCCGCCCGTCCATTTGGTCCAGCTGATCATTGATGTTCTGGAGGTCCTGCTCTATGCTGGAAGCCTCTGCTTTGAACTGGAATCCTAGAGCGAGAGCTTCAGAGTTCTGCTGAAGGTTCAGGTACTGCTGCTGGATGGAGGTGAGATCAGCATTAAGATTCATAACTTCTTGAGCTCTCTTGCTGTTCCATGAAACCGGTGAGGCTTTTGATGCACCCAAGATCTTCTGCATGTTCTCCAGGTAGTCTTTTAAGGCACTGATCTCTTGAAGAATGCTGGCGCTTTCTTTGGTATAAGCAATAACCCTGTACAGATCTCTCTCTGCATCTGTCTCCAGAGTCCTCCACTGGCCCTGTACGTTGTTTTGCTGCATTTCTGCGGCTTGTCTCTCAGGCATACTGAGGTAAGAAGACAACTTTGCATGAGTCTGAATCAGCTCACCAAGATCTGCTCGTTCCTGCTCCATGTTTCTCAGAAACGAGCGCAGCCGCTCCTCTTCATCAGCAGCACTTTCAGCTGAAGACCTGCAGATACTACACACATTTATTAATCTTTCCCTTTCATTAATCAGTAGTGCAGTACCATCAAATTGTTGTTAAGGTACAGAAGTCACAAATACTTACAACCTCAACGCCTCATGCTCAATTTTGAATCGCTCCACAGTCGCTTTGACTTTCTGTGTCTGTCTTTCAAAATCCGCAACCATCAGTAGCTGAGCTTCTTTGGAGTGAACTGCGCTTGCCGCATCCCACAATGCAGCACTCCACTGGGCACTCAGCTGTTGCATGCTGTTGCCCAGGTGACGAACTGCGGCGTTAGTGCTGATGTTAACGTCACCATTAGCGCGGTCTTGCTCAGAAAGCATGGACACTTGTCTCTGTGCACACCTTCTACATTCCTAAACACAGTAAAACACTAAATGAGCTCATCATGCAGCACAGATTCATTTATACAAAGTAAAACAACACTGACATTTGATACTAGATTAAATACTAGTAATACTAGATTTAAATGTTATGGGCAGGGTAAGCAATCTTTTCAGGAACATTTTTTGTTACGCTGGTTAAAAGGGTCTTCAGATCCTGACAGGAAACACTGAGTTGTCTAATTATATTTATATATCTTCTGTGGGGGGAACAGGATCATAAAATGTTTGTCCAATCGCTGCAGCGTAATGCAATGAACATGTCTGAGACTGACATACTTCTGCATCTTCCAGCTGTCTGGCCATGTCTTTGTAGTTCAGGGCAGCTGGGTGACTCTGCAGGTCCAGCAGATGGAACGCTAATCTTTTTAACCGCGCTTCAAGATCAACACAAGACGTGTCCAGAATGTTCAGAGCACTCTCATGGGGTATTCCCTAAAAATAACAAAACAATACTCACACTCACATCAGGTGACTAAAATAATGTAACACTGGGAACCCAAAAACATTTAGACAAAACGTTCACGTTGTCATTTATTTTCTACTAAACACATTAAAAGTACATCTCTGTGAAAAACAGAAGGAGTGTAAAAACAGGAAAGGCTTTTGTAACCATCCAGTGATGATCTATTGAAATCATAATATAGTGGTTCTCATTTTTAAAAGTCTACCTCCATAAAAACACGCTTTGGTCCATTTTCAATCATTAGTTTGATCTCTGTAAAGATGTTCTGCATGGTCTGTCCCAGCAGCTCCTCCGGATCTTCAGTTAAACTCTCTGTGCTTTCAGTGGCCGGATTGACACAAGCAAAAACATCCAAATCTTCCTCCTGTGACTGCAACACACAAAATAACAGAGTACCATTACTAAAGCAACAACTAACAGAAGATAAATAAGTGTTAGACACACAACAGCAAACCTATTTATTATAGTTAAAACACAACAAAAACTGACAAACCCTAATACACATCGTGCCATCAGAAAGGAAGAAAAAAAAACAAAATTATTCATGTTTTTTCTGTGGGCATATGACATCACAGAATGAAAAGAATGACCTAATGTGAGGTTGTCAAAACGCATATTTGGACTGTTGTGGGATCAAAACGGTTTCATTTTGTCCTTGAAAGTATGTTTATAACACATTTCCTTCCTGTAAAGCATTTTTGGATAAAAGCAAACATCTTCTGTTGAAGGTCTCAGTTAAAAGAAGTCCATCATGCAGACACAACACCAGCACATCATGCAGCTCTGTTGAATCATACATGTTACCTGCGGCTCATTGATGCTCTCAGTTTGACTCTTTACATCTGAGGTTTCATGGACCAAAGCATCCAACTGTTCCTGACTGATTAACGGCTTTCTGTCCTGCTCCTCATCTTCCTGTTTAGTCTCCAGTTCAACTTTGGCTTCCACCTCTAATCTTGAACAGAAAGAAACCTTTTTTGAACTTTCTTCATGTCTGGTTGGTGGTGTTGGTACGATCTGTGGCTCTTCTGGCTTTAATGAATCAATGTCAGCTTCAGTTTGATCTTTCTTTCTTCTGGTTGGTGGAGTTGGTTGGTTCAAAACATCCTCAGGTTGGGTTTTAGGTGTTACAAAAAACATTTCACTATCTGCTCTGCTGTTTCTACGTCTCATAGGTGGAGTTGGTTTAACTGTGATTTTCTCCTCTTGCAATTTAGCAACTCCTACAATTTCTCTCTCAACTTTGTCTTTCCTTCTTATTGGTGGTGTGGGTTTCACAAAGGTCTCCATCTCTTCCTGGGTCACATCAGTTTCTCTGCTCATCTTGCGCCTGAAGGGTCGGGTTGGTCTAATAATGGACTCATCGTTTTGCTCATAGGTTTGCTGATTATCATCTTTTGTAAATTCAGCACTATAAAATATTGTCTCTGACCTGTTCTTATGTCTTCTGGACGGTGGCGTGGGCTGAGTCTCCAGATCGAGTGATAATCTTTGTTCTTCTCCTTTCTCTTTACGTCGTCTTGCGGGTGGAGTGGGCTGGGATTCTAGATCAAGTGAGAGCCTTTTACTTCCCATTTTCTCTCTATGTCTTCTGCTTGGAGGTGTTGGAAGGGCTTCTTTTCTCTCAGGTATCTGTGTTTCAAGGTTAAGAGACAACTGATCACCTTTTCGTCGTCTGCTGGGAGGTGTTAGTGTGAAGTCCACATTGTCAATCTGAACCTGCGTTTTGCCCTCATTGCATCTTCTGACTGGTGGCGTTTGTGAAACATCTACCTTGTTCAAATTGGGTTGAGCTTGTGTACATTGTGCTTTATCATCATTTAGCGTTTTTGTTGCCTTTACTTCTTCAACGATAACAATATGATCTCCACCTTCAGGCTTCTCCGGTGTTGACAAAATATCTTTCACGTCTGACTGGACATCAGATTCTCCCTGTTGTCGTCTGACTGGTGGTGTTGATTTAGGTTCAGATTTGAAAAAGTCTTCATCACCTGATGGGGTCTCGTCCACACTCTGTATGTGCACAGCATCCACATCCAAAATTAGCGCAGCTACCTTTTTTACCTCATTCTTCTCACCCCTCATCTCTTCAGAAAAAGAGTCTGAACTCATAACCCCAGACAACTGACTTTCCTGATTTTCTATGCTTAGAAACTCATTACTGTCTAAATCAATCTCTGTGTCTTTCATTGTGGCTTCAAAACTGTGGAGATCTTCAAACGCTGGAGTTTGCATTTTTTCATTTGTAATTTCATTTTCCACTTTTGTTTCCAAAGCAACAGAGATTAAATTGAACTCATTTATAACTTTATTTGCACCACTGCTTCTTGTAAGAACAGATGTCTCACTAACTCTTGTTTCTGGTAGCATCTCAGTGGCATCTGTTCTGAGATCAGATTGTAACACTGGTAGGAACCGTCCTGAAACACATGTTTCTGTCTCAGTTGAAGTTTCTGAGGTTACACATACAAGGATTTCAGTTGACTGGACCTCAGCCTGACCATCATCATCTGTCTTCACGGACGATGAAGATGAAACAATTTCTGACTGTTGTAATTTAACTTTTGGGACTGTGGTGACAACAGGCATGGCTGACATTGTCACAGTGGGAACCTACAGCACAAATTACACACATTTAATAGCACTTTGCATGATGGGTAAATAAAACGTGAGCCAGGAGAAATTATCTTCATTATAATGTTTGTAAAACACAACATGAGGATTAACTGAGACCAGAACCAGAAAAAACTGGTTACGTTTACCTCAAGCTCCTGTTCAAGCTCGTTCAAGAGCGCGTCTGTTTGTTGTAGCGCCTCTGTGCCGTCGCTTTCCAGTTTATCAGCCACATCAGAACCCAGACAATCCCTCAGAAACTGCTTATGGGACAGCGCCACCTGCAGGCTTTTACACAGAGCTGCACCATCATTGACTGCAGCCTAAAAAACAACAGCGTATGATTTATTTTAGCAGAACATCCATGAACACAAACACATTAAAATACGCTCCAGTAATAGACACACACACACGTTCATGTTTGTGCAAGTTCAAATGCGTTCAGACACACCTGCATGGACCAAACTGAATCGTACAGTGGACTGGCGTGTTTGTCCTGGTTCCAGGACTGTATGTTTTGTAAGGCGCATCTAACACACTGCATGGTGCCGTTTACACAGTCATTCAGCTTCTCTGACAGCTTTGACTGCAGACTGAAAAATAAAATAATGTGGATTAAATTTTGACAAATATTACTTTTGTATAATTTTATATTGTATAATTTTACATTACTATTTGCAGTAACAGTGAAATAAACAGTAAAGCTCTAAAGATTTGGACTCAAACATACAAACAAATAAACTCAACAAACTCTACAACATTAAAAACTGAATTACCTGCAATATTGCTGTGTAACAGCATCCACTAAGGAAATGACATCACCAGAGGGATTTTCATTTGGGGGGGCCGTAACGAGGGTCTGTCCAAGAGCACGAACTCTGCCCTCTAAAGACTCGAGTTCTTTCTCACAAATCTGAGAAAATAAAGTCAGTGGAGAAACACATAAACACAATATAGAGATACAAGCTAAAACACAGTAAATACGTCCATATTCCCACAAAACCTGTAAGTTCTGCCAATTTTCCTCTAGTTGGCTGATACTCTGGCTGTTCTCTAGAAATCCTAATGAGTGGTCCTGAGCACGCAGCTCATCCAGGAGGCCCTCTGCCTGCGTCCTGAGAATCTGTGCCCTTTCAGCAAGCCTGAGATCAATATTAGCCAGTCTTGCCTCACACACGGTTAACCGCTCCCTCAGTTCTTTCTCTGAGGACACACAGAGGTGCTGAAGGTGGTCGACCTCAGAGGTCAGGGCATCACAACCTTCTGGAGTGCAGAGGTTTATCAGAGAATCTCTGACAGCATGAAGTTCTCTCATCTCCTTCTTCTCTCTCTCTGCCGTCTGAAGAAGAGCCTGGAGACATAAAACGGTCCATTTATTTTATATTTATTCTTTTAAATCAATTAGTGAGTCAAATCAAATCACAAAAACTACAAAACAAGCAGACCTTGAGAGTGTTGACGGCGCTCTGTAATGCCCGGCGTTCAGTGGGCGGGGCACCAAAACCTTTGACCTGATCTATCAGCCAATCCTGAGCCACGGTGTGCTGCTCAACCAACTGAGCGCAAACTCTCTCCCTCCGGATTTCCTCCTCAAGATTTACACAAAACTCCTGATTGAACACAAACAAGAGAAGGACACACATGTAAATCAAGTTTGTGATGACATCTATTAGTCATGATTGGTCACCATAAAAATAGAGCGCCGCTCCTCTTAAAGGTTTATTTAAAGATGACAATTCTTGCTCATGTTATGATGTTCCAAAATATGTTTTTTTCTCCAAATGTTAGGAACTGATGTTCTCAGTCACCATACAGTTACACGGCATTAAAAAAATTAATGTTCAGTAAATGAGTGATTTATACAGTCTCCTGTTTTTCTTAAAAGAACGTGAGTCAATCATGTTTGGAACAACACAAGAATGAGTAAATGATGACATCGTTTTGAATGAATTATCCCTCTAATCCGTACTGAAAGCTCTTTGATTAATTCTGGAATGCACTCCTCCAATGTGGCCCAGGACGGATCGATCCAGCTGGAATCTCGGGTCAGCTGGTTCATCTCCCTCCCGAGAGCTCGCAGCGCAGACAGAGATGGAGGCAAGGTTCTGGTGCGGTCCAGCAGACTCTTGGCCTGCTCCACCGTGTGTCTGCGATCTTCCAAACCGGGCCAGGGGAAGAGACGGGGCAGAGCTGAGATCTGCTGCTTTATCTGCTGCAGACAGGACTGAAGCTGATCCGTCTGACAGAGACATGACTCCAGCCGCTCCAGAACACTTCTCAACAGACTGAAAACAAGACGGACCCAAAGTTTAACCAGAACCACTGATTATATAATATGCTAATAATAATTTATCACAACTTCAAGGCTTTCCAAATAAAAAAATTCTGTAATAATAATAATTACATTTTTTGTACACGTTATATATGCTAATACAAACTGTATAGCCATACATGTACATTTACTGTATATATACACAAATCATGAATATAATCATGTTGGGACATGAATTGTGACACACCTCTGTAGCTCCTGAGCCCGCTGCAGGTTCCCGCTCCATTCTGCTTCTAAACATCTCATCTTGTCAAAAAGCGAATGTTTTGTGTCTTCATCCAGGTCTTCACAGATGCACAGATTGTCCAACGCTCTCCTCAGGTCTGAAATCTTTGAGTTGCCCTCAGGGTGAAGGGATAGAATTGCCTGAAAGAAAATTACAAACTTGTTTTAAGCTGCTGAGGTTCTGATCAAGCAAACAGAGCTGTAATTTCACTGGTGTCCTGACTGATGTACTGCTTACTTGTGCTTTGTTCAGGCTCTCCTCAATTTGGTTCCGAGTGCCATAAGTGCTTTTCCCTAATGATTCCAGGTCATCGTTCTGGTTCTTCACCCAGGAACAAATAGTCCTTTCCTGGATATAGAAGTTCTGAAGCTCAGCTGAAAGAGAATCTTGAAGATATGCCTGGTTTTTCAGTTCCTGAGCTCCTGCCATGACCATCTTCCATTCTCCTTCAATGGATCTCAGGTTTCTGTGGATTTCCTGTTTTCTCATCTCCTCCAGCCCTGTCCGAGAGCACAAACCTTCTGCTTTCCTCCTGAGAGAGGCAAGCTTGGAATCACCGTCTGTTTCTGAGTTCAGGATGGCCTAGAATAAACAAACCATCTAAACATTACAAAAACATTACAAAACAAAACGCTCCCATGTTTTCAGAAAGTTGTCTCAAAGTTATCAGAAACCTTCTAGCAGTAACATTTTCATGTTACATATCATATAAATAAAAATGTTATTCTTAAATTACTAGTAGAAGGTTTTTTTCAAATGTAACAAATTTAACAAGTTTATTAAGTTTGCAAAGTACTTTGCAAAGTAACTAAGCAATAATGCTAATAGGCTATATCTTACAAACCGTCCTAGAACTTTCAAAATATCAATTTCAAATGTTACTTAATGGAAACATTCCTACAATCTAAAATAGTTATCTCTGATGTCTCTTTTACCAAATATTTTGAAACTAAATTAGAAATTTATTGGATCAATTGTATTTTGGTATTCATTCAAATGAATTTAGCCATGTTTGTCTTCTTCACATATATTTTTAGCACAGGTCTGTCTTACCTCAACTGTGTCACGTTTCTCCTGAGTGGAAGGTGCTACACCAAGAGAATCCAGGTTCTTTCTCAGCTGTCTGATCCAGGAGAGAGTTTCTTCTGCCTGATCACAGAAGATCTGTAGCTCTTTGCAGAAGGACTCCTCATACCTGACCTGGTTCTCCAGCTCCTGAGCGAGTTGTATGACTTTCCTCCACTCCTCCTCCAGAAAGCTCTGGGTTTGGTCAATGTGGCTCCTCCTCTGACTGTCAAGTTCTTTATAAGAGCACAAGATTTGACCTTCTCTCTTCAAACTGGCCAATCTGGATTCAGCTTCAAGCTGGAGATCAAACACAGCCTGTGGGACAGACGTTACTCACCGATATGTGTGCACTGAATCATATTTAACAGCCTTAAAATTACTTTTTCTCTCACCTGTACTTCGCTGAGTTTTTCCTGTGGTTGAACCTCCTCTAGAGAGCGAAGCCGCTGCAGTTGTTCTCTTACCCAGGACTGGATGCTCTCCTCTTGGACCTGGAGGTTTTGAAGCTCTCTGGAGACAGAGTCTTGGAGTTCTGCCTGTTTTTTGATTTGTTGAGCGATATCCAAAACTCTTTTCCATTCATCCTCTGCATTTCTCAAGGTCTTAA
>JBAJNP010010203.1:0-16812 GCA_036877545.1 Yasuhikotakia modesta
GATTCATCTACCGTGTGTCTCATCGTATCTGCATTGACCAGACAGGTTTTTAAAGATGCACACATGCAGACTGTGTCACATTCAACACCACAGGTAAAGTAGAGGTATTGTGATGGTATTGTGATGGACATTTGTAATGTTTATGTCGATGCTGCAGAATGAATATTTACAATTTGTGTTCAGCATTTTAGTGTTTATTACAATCACAGTCTAAAGGGCTAAAGTGCTTTAAGTTACACAAACTGTTGAATACATTTGTCATTCATTATATTAACAGAAAAGAAAGTGAGATGAGACCATCATCTCATGTCAGTGGGGTTCTGGACGGTTCCTCTCATTACATGACGGGTCACATTCAGGCGGTGCGGCTCGACTCACACCCTCGTCCTGCTCCTGTTTTTAGGTCAGTAGCATTTGTTAACTGAAGAACTCAGTAAGATGACTTGTGTTAGTTGAGACCTGCGTGTTGTGTGCGATTTGGATCCATCTGTCATCTGAACTGATGAAAACTTCATCTGGAATGATTTTTATCAGAGCTTTTATCTTGTAATGAATGTTATTGTGTTGGATCGTCTTCTGTGCGAGAGCTGCTTTCAGTGATGGAGATTTATCAGAGAATAGATGCATGTGTGTTAAATTATTGTCCTGATAAAAACAAGCAGAACCGTGACGTTATGTTTTCTGTTTGTGCTCATGTCAGTGTGTGAAGGAGGACCGGCCCTGTTTGTTCACCTGGTGCAAATCCTGAAACTGTGTCACTATTTTCCAAACAAGGTAGTGCTACGTGATCTAAACTAAAATTGCAGGTTTTGTTTATAATTTGGAGATCATCGGTGACATGTTTACCTTGTTTTCCACAGATGATGAGATGGAAAGTTACGTTTTCCATTCCACACAAATAATATGTTCTGTGTAACACGTTCTTTCATTCCCTGAGTGTGACATGAATGTGAATCTCACACGGACGGTCCGGAGAGACAGTTTATGCCTCAGAACTGTTCCTCCAAAGCTTCTCATTTTGAACAGGAAGCTGAGAACTGGACAGAGAATTTCCTGTGTCCATTTGTAGGCTCTTCACAGAAGAAGCAGGATTCATGGATTTGAGAAGCTGTCGTGTGTTTAACTAATACATGACATACAGTGAATGAATCCCGAGAGCTGCTTTTGTAACTGATCCCAATGGAGCAGAAACACACAGGTAAATGTGAACTGGAGTATTTGGGGCAACTGAAGTTCAGTTCTGACCCACAAACCTCTTTTCCACAGACATAATTTTCAGGTTACGTAACAGTTCAACAGATTTTTTTGTTTTAGATGTTTAGGTTGCAGAACAATGTTTAATATTAAAGCAGGTTAATACATTATTGCTTCTGCATGCTCACAAAAAAACAGTTCTAGGGCTCTTGCTGTTTGCCAGACAATTTTTTGCACAATTCCTGTGTCTTCAGGCGTCTTTATGGTGCAGACGGTTTGTTGCTGTGGTTGATTTGTTGTGCAGTAACTCCTGTGTTATGACATCATTTTCCACAGCTTCTCACTGGTACGTCTTGTTTAAGAGAAAGACACAATAATGGAGACGACCGCAGCGTCCCGACTGCCTCTGAATGACCCACTTTAGCGAGTGTCTGGTGTTTGGACTCATCAGGCGTTATAACTGCTTCAAGCTGCATGACTTTATGAAGTAAACAGGCTTCCTGCATAAATCAGCGTCTCTGTGTGGTGTAAGTTATATCACCTTCTGTAATCTGAGAGGTGATTGACTGCTGTAAACCACATCACACACACAAATCTGGCTCTGAAAATAACATGAAGTGCTTCAGTTTTGTAAATGATTCAGTAATATGTGGGTTTGTTAATATAAAGCTAAATAATCAGATTAATGCACACTGAAATATAGCAAAAGACACATCAAAGTGTATCAGTCAAAGCATTTATGGGATCATTTAATGTGATATTTATGATGTGCTGACAGCAGATTATTGGTGTAAAATGCGAGTAGAAAGTTTTAATCTCAAATTCAGAGATAGACGGTGAAGTCTGTGAAGTTATGAAGTCGGTGAAGTTATTGTGATGAATACATGAATCATCCATGACCTTCCTGCATAACCAGATGAATGAATCACATGTGATTAGAGCAGAAGTCAGTTCTGCTTTTGGTCAGTTATGATGTACTGTAAGTGTAAAGTTACCACTTTCCTGCATTCATGTATGTTCTGTTTCAGTGCAGCGGTTACTTACCATACAGTGAAGTCTGTGGTACATGAACACTGAAATGTTGACCATCTGCATTTAATTCATAAACAGTTGACAAACCGTAAAAAGTTGATTAATTACATTTGTAAAAGACACAAGCAGAAATCACTCATATTTGCATGCCAGCATCAATCTGTCATCTCTTTATATTTGTTAAAAGCACTGGTAGAATATGGGTTTAAGGATGTCATGGTGGTTTTGCAAATGGAACCAAGTTTTGAGTTTATAACCTCAAATATACCCAGTGGTTTGAAGTCTGTACGCTTTGGTAACACGATGTGATTAATCACCACTCTACTGTGACCCTCTCACTGCTACTGACTGCTGAATGAGTGAGAAGCTTCTCCACACTCATTGGACAAACAGAAACTACAGGCTGACCATCACAGCATCACAGTGTGACCATCACAGCATCAGAGGGTGAGTATTATGGTATGTAAGGTTTGCTATGGTTTTGTTTAATATTTTGTCTAAATGAAGTCCATCTGTAGAATCCAGTCAGATATCAACTGCACAATCTCTGAACTAAACCAGCAGCAGTGTTAGCTGACAGATGATGAAACAGTGACAATAAAGTGGATAAAAATGTCAACAGAATATTTAAGCGACAGAACATGCAGGTCACATGTAACTTCTGTAAAGACCTGCTGCTGGAAACAATAATACTTTAAAAATATTTTGCTGACATATAATGTTACACTGATGCCCAGAATCTTATGTGTTAATAGAATAATTATGTGAGTAATGAACTGAAACACAATCTGAAGCCAATTTTAAAACTGTTATTTTCTTTTCAAACAACTGTGTGTTTTATGAAGATTTGATGTTTTCTTCTCTGGTTAGTGTTGTTTGTTGAGTCCCAGCGCTGCGGGTTTTTACGGCTGGTGCAGAATTCCTCCTCCAGTCAGACCGTTCCTGTTCTCCGGCTGTGTGTGGAAAAGTGCCATTCTCCAAACTAAACACATGGTTAGTGAATCCCAGAATCTTCACACTGGACTGCCTGAGAGACGCTTCCTGAATGAGGGGAAATTTACACAACACTGTCCAAACTCACTCTCTGCACGGCAGGAATCAAGCAGAGGAGAGAGAAATGACACTTTCTCATTATCTGAGGGCAGTTTGTCATTTTTTCTGTCACCTCTCACAGTAATTCATCTGTTCTCTCTCAGTTTTAAGATCCAGAGCAAACAAGATTTATGCAGGTGCATTGAACTGACAAACTATCAAATTATCTAAACACTGAGCATCGTTTATATCACAGCCTCAAAATATTGAATTCAGTGTGAGTGTTTGTATCATTCATGAACTTGTATCACCAGTTTGAAAATACAGAAGTTTATATAAGTCTCGTGTTTGTTAAGATTATCAATAGTAATTGTGGGTTAGATTAATATTTACATTAACACTGAACGCAAACAATTCTGCTTTTGTCTATATCTACAGATAAATTCATTCTAGTTTCGGTGAGTTTTGACATTCTACCACACTTTTCTATAATACAGTTACGTAACAAGACACTGAAGCACTTGTTTATCTGTGGAGAGTAATTGTATATTTAGACATACACTCATTTATCTTGATATGTAGCTGCACAAATCAGTTTCAGTCATACAAAACAACACAGTTGCACGACCACCACTACACAAACTCTCTCTCTCTCTCTCTCTCTCTCTACCAGAGGATGTTTTTAAAGCTGTTATTTGCAGCACGAAACCTTGGATCAACTATGAGCCTGAACACTAGGTGTGGCCCACCCGGGTGAGTGATGACCCTGACATTAAGTGACCGCAGTCCTGAGGTATATTTAGTGGTATTTAGTTGCTGCTCTGTGGATCTAGTTTGGCCTGCAAGATAATAAAGCAACAGCGTGAGTTTTTAAAGAGCTTTTAAAAACGTTTAATGTTTATTAGGCAGGTCAGAGAGAAGAGAGTTCCTGTCAGCTGTCGTGTCTGTGGTGCATTCTTCTAAACAAAATGACATTTTCTTTATTCCACCAGAGCTCTTGACAAAAGCACTTCAGTTGTGCTAGGACATGCCGACCTGTTAGTGCTTCAGGTTTGAGTCTGTTTAGTTTAAACCAATAAAATCCTAAAGTCTGTGTTTGTTCCATGACCTCATCCTGATTGTTCTACACTGTGGGGAATGAGAAGCGCGACGGACTATAAAGTCTATAAATCACAGCATAACATGCACATGTGAATATGGGGTGAAAATAGGCCATCATCAGTAACCAATGACCCAAACTTCAGCTGAGGGTGTTGCACTCTTTCTATGTGCCCAGACCCTGGATTCTCGCCCTGGGTCTCCTTCTAGGGGGGCAATTGAAGCACGTCTTCCACATCTCAGCAGGCAACATGTTCTGGGCAGGACTCAGACGGCTCCTGTTAGTGTGATGTACATCCCAGAGACGGGCTGAGTGGAGCTGAAGATGTTCACCTCAGAGAGTCTGTCACAGAAGGGCTGTGTTAAAGCCATTTCACATGCTAGACCAGACTATCTCCCTGTGGTGTTTTAGTGGAAGTCTTCTTCCAATGTTACCCAGTAAACATCACAGATCTGTACCCTAAATTCCCAGCATGCATTGCGTTGCTGACATCACATTCTCTAATGCATATTGGCACAAAACCTTCTTTTCGCATTGTTTCTACTGTTAAATACGACACTATAAGAATTAAATACTTACAGCCAGCAGATATTTACTCAAAACATCGTCAACTGTATTTACTAATATATTAAACAATCGCTCAGAACAGTAAATGCATGAGTTAAATACTCCGTTTGCCATGTTTTCTTTACTAAGAGGAGTTTCTAAACTCAGCAAGAAAGTTTTGCATAAGTTTCAAGCGGCCAACAAACTTCTTATCTAAGAAGATTCACCACAACTCCCTCCCACTGCGCATGTAGCGCTGCTGTCGTACGCAAACTGCGTTACTGCCCTTCAGTCGCGTGTGTCCAGCATCCCTGCGCAGCATGAGTTTCCTTCAGCTCTCGGCTCTCCTGGGTGAGTTTTTTAAATGCATTCATGCATTTCATCAGCATGCAGCGTTTCACGTTTTGCACGCGCGTGTGTCTGCGCACAGACGTCTGTAAGGTTGTGTGCAGTATGTGTGCAGATGTAACGCTGGTGTTTCTCCGCAGCGGTGCTGCTCGCTGTGAGACCTGAAGCGCAGCTGCTGCGCGGCTCCTGCAGTTTCGATGCCGACAGCTGCGGATACAGGTCCGACTCCTCTCACGCTGCCTGGAGCTTCAATGAAGAAGGTAGGAGAGTTTATGAGAGTTTCTCTGTCTGCCAGCTTTGCTGTGCGGTCTGTGGTGAATCCTTAACCTGAAGTTTCAGCGCAAACGCTGCATGAATGTTAATGGGTTTCTCGTTGCATAACGTTTTCAAAAAAGCCCAATGCATTGTGGAAATATTTGCGTTATAGCTTTTTATGAGGTGCATTATAAACATTGAGATGTTATACACAAACTTCAGAGGGGCCGTTATCTCTGTTTTCTTCAGTGTTTACACTGATGCACCAGCACGCGACACGGTCTCATCTGTGTTGCTCTCCGACGCGGAGCAGCTGCTGAGAGTTTAATGGTTCGGATGTTTGGAGGGATCCTACTGTTCTCTGAATCCTCTGAGCTCAAAAGAGTGATTTTCCATAACCAAACAGTGCCATGATCTTAAAATAAATGTTATCAGTTCTTTACTGCTGCCAAACCCATCTGTTTGCAGTGTGCGTGCCCTGTGCTGAGAGGAGGTGCTGAGAGGAGGTGTAGACGCTGCTGAGGGGGTGTTGTGGAGCTGGGCATTAATGTGGTCAGTGACTGGCAGGAGGTCTGTGGAGGTGCATAAATATAAAACATAACTACCAGCGTGTCTCTGTTTGGTTTCCTGCGCGACACTGGCTTTGTAATGGAAACATCAGTCAGAGTTCTGTGAATGTTTTATGAACGTTTGATGATTTTAAAATGAATTATTTCCCCATTTTAGGATTTTATCCTTTGCCTTAATAACCTTTGGGCATGTGATATGTATTCTGTTGGTTCACAAGAAAGAAAATTCATGAATATTGCTTATCAAATAAAACAGGGAGAGAGAGAGTCTGGAAAAGGGGGGGAGAAAGAGAGAGAGAGTTTGGAGGATCTGTGAACTCTTTCAGGTTGTATTTTCATGCAGCTGTTGAGCTGATCTGAGGCATTTGTGGATGTTCAGCAGACATTCACAGAGTTCATTTAACCCACTGAGACACTGACGTAAGTTCAGCGCTGCAGCGATGGACTGCAGTCTGTCTGACTGACTGACTGACTGACAGATGCTGTAGAGACTCTTACTATAAACATGAATCACTTACACATACATCTGCATCACTGAGCAGCTTAAAATACTGTAATGCTAAATAAGATCTTTAATGCTCAATATGTGACTGTAATGGAAACTGGCCTGCAGTTATCAGGGTCTGTTAGAGTAAATGTTCAAACCTGGATTACATACATTAAACCAAACGTTGCGTGGAGGTCAATGACATCAGCCATGACATCAGCAATGACATCAGCCTTTTCATGTTACAATGTCCCAGAGGAAAATTGTTTTGCTCCTACGTAGCTTTATCAAAGCTCAGGAGATTTGATGGAGATTTAAATATCGACTTTGTCTCAGATGTTTCACCTAAAACTGCTTGGGAGAAATGAAACAGAAACAATTGAGACAACAGTTAAGAGTAATTAGGAGTGTAATGCTGTAAAATTAATGTAGACTGTAGCTACAAACATCTGGATTTGGGTACATGTTTGAGTTAACACAGTAAAACCTTCTATAACATTGACTTTTGTTTGCAGACGTGACGAATCTGAGCTCAGTGTGAGACATTGTTGAAATTGAAACTGTAATGGAGACATTTGTGATATTTCTCTCTATAACTCAGGAAACTTTTCAGAGACACATGAGACTTCAGCAAAAATGTGCATGTGCTCTTTATTTAATCTTACTGCTGTCTAGGAGAATAATTGAGATATTAGAGAGCTCTCATTTGTGATTTGATCTTATTCCAGAGCAGTTTTACCTCACGAGGAGACAACAGCGGCAGGAAAAACTTTCCAACATGTTTATGTAGTTAAAGCAGAAACTCCCGCAGGGATCTGTCTCAGCGGTGAAGCTTCTCTGACTGATACTTTAAGTAACTTATACAAAGACACTCTTTAGTGCTGAGAGGCAAGTTACTGTAAACTGCATGTTGACCAGTCAGTAGTCAACCTTTGGTGATTTCCAGTCAATATAGTCTTTCTAAACAACGAAATGAGATAGTTATACTGAGTTAAGGTCCTGTGTCATGTATCATTTGCACATTATGTTTTCATGTTTCCATGCCCAACTCTAGTGGTCCAACACAGTGGACCTTACAAAAGACATGACATCACTGTAAACACGTTCTGTAGCTCACAAGGAATTATAAGGTTTTGAAAGAGGAGATGTTTGCTAATGGACTAAACAAATGAAGAAGATCCCAGACTGAGGGCAGGAATTCAGTGTCTCTTTGTAGGAGGCATGGAAAGAGAAAGCAGAAGGAGACGTGCTCCTCATCTACCCCTTCACCAGGAGAACATCTGGAGCTTTCAGAGAAGATCACTGGAGCAGAGGAGCAGAACACTCTTACATCATGTAGGAGTTTGATGCACACAGCATTCAACAGTGGATCAATTCTCAACATCTCTGATTTCTGATGTTTCTTAAACTTTTCACCAATCTTTGATCATTGCCAGTTTTTGCTGTAAACACAGGATGCTGAACTATAGATTGAGGAGGTCAGTTTTTACATTTCTTTCCCAACAATGAATGATTTTCCCAACAATGAACAATGAATGACTTCATAACACACTGATTGAGAGTTATCATGTTGCACAACAATATTATATTCAACAGGAAAATTCAATTAAAAATTGAGTTGCTGGCCATGAGACCTTATAAAGAAAAGCTGTTTTAGTGGTACCTGAGAATATATGTCAGTTAAGTGTCACCTGTTATGGAACCGGATTAAACTGTACTGATTTTTACCTCCTAAAGGGACAGTTACATGAACACTCATGAGTCTTTGTGTCCTGTGACGGTGTACATTACACTAGACCAGATGAATCCCACCTGTTTATTGACACAGAGACCACCCATTCATTTCATTTACTTCTCATGTTGAGAGGTTTCTGCTCATTACGTCTGACGTCTGTGTTTGTATTATCTGATGGATTTGTCTGCAGAAATCAGACTCCATTGTTATATGTCGGGCGTCCAATTCAAATAATGGCAGTGAGTGTTTTAAACAATCATTAATTTTAAAACATGTTTTTTATTCTGTTCCTAAACGAATGACATAATGTGTCAGAACATCAGCACAAGTTTCGTCTGAGACCAGCAGCTTCTAAAACTGTTGAAACATCTCAGGTTTTGAAATAAAGATTATTTTGCAGGTCGCTTCATCACAGCAGATTCACACTCTATTGGTGAGAAAGAAAAGTATGTTCTGATCAGTCCAGAACTGGACCTTCAGGACTGGAGCTGTGTGCGTCTGGTGTATCAGATCACTGGTTCGGGTTCCCTTCAGCTCCACCTGCGGCCTGAGGGTGAGAACTTTGACTCCATGCTGTGGACAGCTGAAGAGCCCTCAGACAGCTGGCTCATTGCTAGCGTGGACCTCCGCAACACGTCACGAGCGTACCAGGTACCAGCCGACACTGTTACTTCCAGTGAAGTTGACAAGAAAACAACAGAAATTTGTGTGTTTGCAGCTTTCCAGAGAACCATAAGCTTTAAAGAAGGTTTGAGAAGTTAGAGTGAGTGTAAAAACAGCATTATCTTTAATAGCATACAGTATATGTGATGAGTAGATGGATCCATCATACTAGTTTAGTTAGTGTGTATTATGTAAATGTTCTGATACTATTTACTGTATGATTAAAATGCATTAAACACTGGAAGGTTTTATATAGTCACAATGATTTCATATAAAGATTGAGGGTTAAAGTTTCAACAAGTCAAACAGACATTGTCTTATCAGTTGAAACAATTTACTTTTCCATACATTTAAATGTATGTTTCTTTGTTCATTTTTTTTGTTTAGTATTAATTCATTGACTTCTGTATTTAGCTCATTTTCGAGGGCAGACCCAGCAGAGGAATAGGAAACAGTGTTGCTATTTTTGAAATTCATATTGTCTCTGGATACTGTATAGGTAGGTCCACTAATGTAATAAACGCTCTTGTACAGTCCACATACTGTACAGTTAATGGCTGTTACAGCAATGCCGTGACTCTGTCCTGCAAAAACATCATTGAAACACCATATAAGGTTGTTTTAGAGTAATTCATAAGAATGATCAGCCTGAGATTTGCTGAGCTGTATATGAGCTGTATGACCGCAGCTGGACGGACCGCAGGAGTGTGTGATGCTGTGTGTGTTTCAGAGTGTAACTTTGAGGAACATCATCTGTGTGGCTACAGCAACCAGTGGAATCCCAATGTCAACTGGTATGTGGGGGGAAGTTTAGCTCGTGACCCTCAGTCAAATCTTCCTGATGACCACACCATGAACAACGAGAGAGGTTCTGACTCTTCTCTTCTGCTCTCTCTTCTGATCTTCTCTTCTGCTCTCCTGCCCTGAGGAACGTGCTGCTTGAATCCATTCTTTGTTTCATTTCTCCACTCTTGATCAGGTCACTACATGTACGTGGACTCAGTTTATGCTAAAAGGTTCCAGGAGGTCGCCAAGTTAGTGTCGCCAATGACTACCACCCCGATGGTAGGATGCCTGTCGTTTTACTATCAGAGGGATCAAGCCATCGGGAACTTCTTCTCTGTCTTCACTAAAGACCAGCTGGGCCACTATGAGGAGATCTGGAGACCTGATGTCTACTCAACACCCATGTGGAAGTTAGTGCAGGTGGATATTAAAGCGCCTCACCCTCTGGAGGTGAGTGATGTTGCAGATCAGTGAGCAGTTGTGAAGTTTCACAGCTCCATCTTGTGCTACTGAAGTAATTTAAACTGCTGAACAACAATAACAGATTATATAATTGAATTTATCTTGCCATAGTAGGAACTGGAATGCAGGACAAAAGCTGAACAGACTTATAAATAATCCTTCAGAGCAGAGCTCAGGGAAACACACTTACAGTGAGAGGAAACAGAGCCTCACAGCCTGTGCTGCTGTTGTGTACACATCTGAATAATGTCTATTGATCCTCTCGTAATACATCTCTGCTGTTGTGTATTAAGAGGCAAAGAGATGGAACATGTTGTAGCCCAGACTGTGTGTTCAGTATATTGTCAAAGTTTTAAAAGAAGCTAAAAGCATTTAAATGATGTTTAAAACCACTGAGCTGAATTCTTAATGAGAAAAACACACATCAGCTGTTTTTAGCTTGAATAAATGTGATCATAGCTGCTCAGATTCTGAGCTGAGGAAGACTGAGATTTCTGAACATCAGAAATCTACCAGCATGACATCATCAGAGAGAAGACACTGTTTCTCATCTGTAGGATTAATATAAACATGAGTTCTGTGTCTGTTTGAGTGTGAGTGTAAATATTGAGTCCCTCTCAAATACAGTCACAGCACACACTGCAGTGTCTGTTAG
Organism: Yasuhikotakia modesta; assembly: GCA_036877545.1. NCBI lineage: Eukaryota > Metazoa > Chordata > Actinopteri > Cypriniformes > Botiidae > Yasuhikotakia > Yasuhikotakia modesta. The sequence goes on from JBAJNP010010203.1 coordinate 10,864, forward strand.
TTTCTTACACAGTGTTGAAGATTAGTGACACATTTTGGGTGTGTGTGTCTAACATGGATTGCTGATGAATTATTAGGTGGTTTTTGAGGTGGCGTTCAACAGCGCTCGAGGTGGATATGTGGCTCTCGATGACATCTCCTTCTCCTCAGAGTTCTGCCACACTGAGACGGGTCAGTACCGCTGAAAACCACATCACACTGACAGATGTGATTCAGTCACAGGTTATCACAGGGTGCTGTATACAGCCATAACAGCACAACTGTGAGTGTGATATTAATGTTGTACAACAGAAAGTATGTAAATAACAAACAAGGACCGCCCCAAACAACCTCTCGTGTGAAGAACTGCTTTTTGCCAGAGTCAGAATCTGTTCTGTTATTGATGTATCAGGGTTTTAGAACAGCGCTTGTCCAATCAGATCTGAAGAATAAAACGAATTGTTGTATAACAAGCAATAACATGCGTGGTGCAGCTGTGGGTTCACATCACATACTGTGTGGAGCTGTAAATCACAAACACCTTTCATAGTTTTACTTGAAGGTTCATTGTAACCTGTTCAACACCTGTGAACATTTTTTAGCCGTATCTCTTTTTTTGACTGAGATTCTTGTGACATGCTGCAATTCTTTTCATTTCGCTTGTTTTATAGTTTTTATTCTGCATGAGAACCAAATGTCTGTTGTTCTTTGTCTTTTATATTTAAAGAAAAACAACTAAAACGCCTTCATTTGTAGAATCCTTTTGATTTTATTTTCTCACAAATCACTAAATAATAAAAAAAAACATTTAATTAAAATCACTTTTGCCTCATATCACTATATTACTATAGGCTTTTTTAGCTTTTAATATTTACATTGTTTGTTAAGACAAAATGTGTGTTTATTAAAAGTAGGATAATTTTATATATTTAGACCAAATTACTTTCAGCAGCATAGCAAAAATTACAAAAAAATACAAAAAAATGCCCTCCCTTTAAATGTCACAAAAACTGTGTTCTAAACATACAGACATGTATTAATTTGTGATCATCACATTCAGTACTTTATATTCAGTGATAATCTTTATGTTCCCTGTGGCCTACAAACAGCCCAGAGCTGATGGAGGAAATGTTCTTGTTGTCTGTTATTTATAAACCTTCCCTACAGTCAGCAGTTACACAGATTCAACAAAACTCTGTCTGTGGGAGATGTTTGGTGATTTGGTGATTTATGTTTCAGAGCCGACCTTTGACCCTTCTGTGGCAAACTGTGATTTTGAGGAAGGCTTGTGTGAGTATGAGCAGGAACAGTCTGGAGGTTCAGTGTGGAACAGGGTCTCTGTGAAACCAAACGTGTACCGCGTGGGGGATCACACAACAGGCACCGGTGAGGATGTGAGGCTGTTCTTCCCATTACATCACATGTATGACATCAGACAATGTGTGACAAACTGCTTTTAATCACATAATGAGCTCTTAATCCTGAGGTGTCCTGAGGCTGAACTTCAGATGTGCTCAGTGTTTTAAGCAGGAATGATGCGAAACAAACCCAGTTTATTTGGCAGTAAACAAGTGATTACACTGTTTGCTCTAACTGATGTTCTGCCATAAATTCCTCCTCAGGGTCTTTCCTGCTGGCCAACACTCGCTACACCTCACGCCCAGGTTACGTGGGGCGACTCTTCGGTCCCGTCCTGCCAGGAAACCACAAATACTGCTTGAGGTTCTTCTATGCTCTGCATGGCTTCATGAAAATAGATAACGCTCTCGCTCTCTACATCTATGACGAAAACAACGTGGCGCAGGAGAAACTCTGGACGGTGTCTGAGAGGTCTAGAGATGTTTGGACAGAAGTGGAGGTGACCTACATGAAGCCGATGCCTACAAAGGTAAAACAGATTAATGGTCAGTAAATAAGAGGCATATGTATGTAACTCATTAAGTTTTTAAGCTACAGTCCAAAATTACTGCTGCTTTTAATTGGTTTTAGGGTCGTATGAGTTAAATGTCTACATGTTTTATATAATACTTTGTTTGATGATAAGCAGCATGAAAATGTTATTGTTTCTCAGAATTGGGTGATGTAGAGACACTGTGATGAGTATTACATCACCCAATGTGATTACAAACACAGTTTTAATGCTTTTTTGTTTTAGTAGAGCATTTAAAAATAATGTGTCTTAAATCTTTCACTGCTCAAAGACTTTGTATTTAAATGAGTTTCATACACATTCTAAAAAAGAAAAATGTAATTTATTTTCATTTCAAAATTATTTAGTTTAGACATTTATTTTTCAGTCATAATATATATTTATATATATACATATGACTGACAGCTAGTTTTGTGTTTAATTGTTTTGTGTTTTAATTTAAAGTATGTTAAGTTCTGTGTTATGTTAAAAGATTCAGTACCAGATTATGAGCTCCTTATAGATTATAAATTATTATTATTAATTATAATTTTGTTTAAATAGTTTAAATGGTTATGTGACCAAAAAGCAGTTTTATGACTGGTCTTAACTAACAGAGACTCATTGTGTGTTTGATGGTTGTGTTGACGTGTGTTCAGGTGACATTTGTCAGCATCTGCAGGAATTTCTGGGACTGTGGTCTTCTGTCTCTGGACGATATCTCAGTGACCTCTGGAGACTGTCGCCTCACAGCAGGTACATTAATCCTGACACAAGATTGTGGAGAAACTTCATCTGTTGGTGGTACATTTGAATTGCATCATTGTAATGGAGAAAAGCTGAAATGAAATCACTGTGTTCTAGAGCTTTGGGTTAAAAAAACACGATTCACCATCTAATGATAGAAATCACTCACAAAACTGACAATGTTTACAATAATCCCAACAATAACATCATGTCTTCATGCCAGTGAAACTTTACTGCGATTTAAAGTGCTTATTTGGTCTATTAACAATAAAAAATTACTTAAATATGATTATATATTATTATATTATATTGCTTAGCAGAAGTTACTTGTTAGCCTGTTTTAAATAATGTGGCTAAGAAAATGTGCAAGTCTTTGCTCAAAAGTTCCTAAATGTTATAAATGTTTATAGACCTTAATTCCACAGCAGTGAAGAGGAAAACTGATAAATGTAGATATTAAACAGGCTGTGCTGTTTGTGACGGACAGAAAAAGAGTTTAACTCTTTCATTTATGTTTCAGACAGTTTGACCTGATATTTATACCATCCCAAAAGCAAGTCTGAAATTTAGTCTGAATTCAAGTCTAAAAACCTGAAATTGAGATCAGTAAATGGTGAAATCCCTGCTTTATTGTATTTTGAATGTTTGTTTGTATGTGTTTTAGTTTGATGTCTGCTCTGTTTAGGGCCACTAAACACACCTGGACACTGTAACTTTGAAACTGGGGACTGTGGCTTCACACAGAAACTGAAAAAGAGACACTGGTTACGAATTAGGGGACAGACACCCACGTCCTATACAGGACCTAAGGGGGACCACACCTCAGGGCTAGGTGAGTCAACTCTGTGCCTCACTGTGTAAATGATCAGATAGTAACATGTGAAACTCTTGATTTTATCGCTGACTGGAGTCTTATCTCATGACTTTGAGGTTATTTCATGTACATTGAGGCGTCCCACATGCTACCGGGTCAGTCGGCTCGGCTGATGTCCACTGAGCTGAGGGGTGCATCAGGACCCCAGTGTCTCATCTTCTTCTACCACATGTACGGCTCGGGGACGGGGACCCTGAGGCTGCTGCTGCACAGGGGCGACAGAGAGAGAGACCTGTGGATGAGACGAGGAGAGCAGAGTGTGTCCTGGATGAAGGCCACTGTAGATTACGAGTGTTACACGAAACACTGGGTTAGACACATACACACACACACACACACATACACACACACACACAGAGACACACACAGACAGAGACACACACAGACACACACACAAAAACATAGTTTTTTTTTTTAGAAAAACGTAGTTGTAAACTGTGTTACTGTTACACTTACTCCTGTATACTTAACAGTACACGTTTATAGTCCCAAGTAGTTTTAAATAGTACACTTACAGATCCACTAGTACTGATGGTGAGCAGGCTGAGGGTTCATACCAGACACACACCCATCACCTCAAACCTTTAGCATCACATTGTTATGCTTCCCTCATGGTGAAGTTTGGGAGAGATTAAATGTCTGACTGTTTGTACAGATTATATTTGAAGCGATCCGAGGGCCCTCAGTAAGAAGTGACATCGCTGTTGATGACATCATGTTTAAACAGGGACCTTGCAAAGGTGAGTGAACCATCAGTTTGTGATGTTATTGCTGTAATCAGTAACATTAAACTTCCTGTTTCTGCTTAAGAGTGTCAATTAAGTTGGTGGAACATTTAAAAACATTACAGAATTAAAAATGTTTAAACAGCATTCTTATAACCAAGCAATGGTGTGAATGTGAGGATATTTGTACATGTTTAACTGTGTCTCTCTGTCCACAGATCCAGGAGACAGTATCTCACACTCAGGATTCTCAGAGAATGAGATTGAGTATTGAGTCCTGCTGTGTGTTTGTTTGTGTCACGTGTGACTTCAGCATGTTTGAGTGGAGAGGAGAACATTTATTATCCACACAATGTTCTCAAGATCTTCTGGGCATGCAACAATACATGACACATTTATTTTTATAGGTGGTATGATGTGTCCAGTTCTTTATGTTATAACCAGATATATTTTGTGTGTTATGTTTAGAGAATGTCAGGTAATATGTTTTGTAATGTGTTGACATTGCCTTGCACTGTTCTGCAGGGTAGCATCAGTTTTTCAAACTATCTATTTGCTGATGTGAATATTTCTCTTGTCTGTTTTTACATTAATCGTTGAGGGGGAAATATTTTTGGGCTAGTTTCAAAGTTCAGGTCGTGAGTTGTAGCTTGTGCCCATGATTTATATCAGACTCTCAACAGGGCTTCTTTAAACATGAGCCTGTCCTCCTTTTGAATGATAAACTGTTGTTGTTTATGTGTATTATGTGTTGTTATTAGTGTCTGTGGGCTTGTGACCATCATTATTGTACATTTGCTATAAAACAAACCATTAGTTTTCTCTGTTCTGGTGGGATCTACGGCCATCTAGTGGAATTTGTTTGTTATAAGACTTTTTAAGCACATTTTCTGCACTTTAAACTCGTTATCATTCGTCTCCCAAATAAAATACGAATTTAGATTTCATTTAGTAATGAACTTACACATATTGTGGGTTTTCATGTCATTTAAACGTGAGTGTTTTGTCATGTATTGAAGCAGTACTACATTACCCATAATGCACAAACAGCTCAAGCGTTCAGTCTGACCCGTCGTAACATTGACGTCACAGGACTTCAGCGTCTATAATCACGCTTGTGTTTAACTGCAGCTTTAAATGCAGGTTAATTTTTTCTCGTCATGACGTCATTTTATCCGCATTTCATTGTCATTATGTTCATAAACATGAGACGACAGCAAGATAAAGACGAATGTGGACATGCTGCAGTAAGTATTACAGATTTAATGGTGTGCTGCTTGTCTCTGGTAATGTAATACAAATGATGCCCTAAAATTGTTTTGCATTTGTGTTGATGGTTTTTACCATTAGTGGTGATGGTTTTATCTATATTGTTTGAGATATAAGTCAATGCAATACAGCAATTAATCGCCTTTATTTATGTCTTCTTGTTTACATAAATATTATTATATTGATATATTGAAATAATAATAGAATAAGACTCATTGTCTTAAACACTAGTGGTCTCCACAAATGAGGACAGGAGCTGTAGTCACACGTGTGAAATGAACTACCAGACTGTTATAGTTCTGCTGTATGTTCTGGTTCAGATAGTGGAACACAGCAGCCTGGATCCTGTGACGGGTCCATTAAATCAATAGGATGTGTTTGTAGCAGAACATCCCTGCTGGACTGTATTCATCTGCTGCAGGGCTCAGACCTTAACACAGCCTCACA
>JBAJNP010010204.1:0-16811 GCA_036877545.1 Yasuhikotakia modesta
GCAGGATCCCCTCAGAGACGCACATAATGGAAAGATATTTACAGACTAACAAACGCTAAACAGAAAACATATAACAGATGCAGAACTGTGGGAAACGCAACAAAACCTTCCATCCTAAACGTTCCTTTACGCTGCAGCGAATGTTCGACACAAATACGCTTTTGATTCGAAACAACAGAGGCCCATAAACCACATAATACCTCGGTGTCATTTAACACAATGTCGTCTGATGCCCACTACAGTAAACAGATGATTTAAAGACATTCAGGGTGAGATAAACAAACAGTGTCTTCAGTGTTCCTTGTTTCAATTATTCTAAGATTTGACGCTGTTTCAGAGATGGTTAAACTGGGCAGTAACTTGGGAGAAAAGATGGAGCGACAGCCATCACTGGAGGACGGATTCGACAACATTCCCCTCATGACTCCCCTGGAGGTCAACCAGTTACAGCAGCCCTTCCCCGACAAGGTAATTACGGTCCGTTCCTCCATTAGACAGCAGAACCCACACGCAGGTCCGTATTACAGACTGCTGTGGTCCTCTGTTATGCATTACTGTCCACAGAACTTCATTAAGCAAAGAATGTGATTGGAGACCAGAGGTAACAGTGATACCATCAAAGCCTTGCAGAAACCACCATGATAGATCCTAGCAGACAGACTGTCATGAAGAACAGACTCCATGTGACACCATCAAGATATTCACTGTGGCTGAATATGATACACTTTGTCACTGAAAGACTCGCAAATGCTTTGCGAACCATCTGCACACACACACACACACACACACACACTGTTGTCCAGGCTGTCACAGATGGCTTGTGTCTATTCTCAGCTCAGTGGGAGGAAAGTGGAAAGAGTTTGAATTTGCGGTGATTCATCTAAAGTGATAAAGTATCGAGAGATTTCTGCATTTTAATATGTTGAAGGACCGTCCCGCTGCTTGTAATGTTACAGTAAAATGTTCAACTGACTTAAATTGGACTGTAACTGTTAGAACGTAATCTGTATGTGTCGCAATTTCATCTAGTTCTGACTGAAGCAAAAGTAACTGTTATAGTAAATAACCAAAACTAATATAATGATCATCACTTTCTTTCTTTCTTCTCAAATATATTTAAATGATGCTTTTAAAAACGTACTACTGTAAATAAACCTGTGAGAATCACAGTAATTTTGTTGTATTTGTGATTTTAATCGCATTTAACTGTGATGTTTTGTCCACCTCCGTTCTGTAGGTGATCGTGAAAACCACGACTGAATACCAGCTGAAGGAGAAGAGGAAGCTGTATGTGCCGAGCATTAAAAAACTCAACATCAACCTCTATGATGAGATGTCTGAGAAGGTCAAGGTACAGCCTTGTTCTCCTCATGTTCTCCTGCCTGCATTCATGAGGAGAATGAGTCCAGTCAGTGTGTGTGTGTGTGTGTGTGTGTGAGGTTCAGTGTTTAAATGTGGATGTGTGTGTTTTCAGTTGACTGGACTGATTGTCATCACTCTGGCGTTCCTGGCCTGTCTGCTGCTGTTGGTCATGTATAAAGCTCTGTGGTACGACCAGCTCGGCTGTCCTGAGGGCTTCGTTCTTCAGGTATCTAACCATCATTCTCTCATATCGTTCTGATACACACCCCTTATTCACAGATGCACCATGTCATTTAAAAGCTACTAAAATAAATAAAATCGATTTAATGTCTGCACTATTTCAAGGCAATATCATGAGCAAAATATTACTATAGCAAAAACGAAATTTAAAAAATGCTAATTTCTCATTTTAACGTTTCAAATAGAAGAATTTAATTTTCACCAGTGGGCTCAGACTTTATGACCCCACAGAAGATTATTATCATTTCTTTCAGATTGTTTGCGTGTGAGCTGTGCTTAACTGCTGCCCCTCAGTCTGGCAGGCAGCGTTCGCAGTGTCGCATTAACTCTGGTGGAGTGTGAGCTTGTCTTTAATTAGTCTTAGCCATGACTAAACTATGATTACGGCCTGCAGGGCTTCACCTCAGACGCTTTGATGCAGACACCACTGCCGCGCTAATGCAGCGCTGCAACTTGAAGAGCGGGAAAATTGCCTCTTGTTAAGATGGAATGAGGTTTTATAGAAGCTGAGACATGTTGACATTTTAAACTGACGTCTTTCAGTCGCCAAACAGCGTCACACCGTGTGTTTGGCTTGTTAGTTGGAATGAGTTTCTTTGAACACTTTTCTCAATTGCCATTTAAATGATCTAACAACAAAATTTTGAGTTTAACAAATTGGCAATTGAGAGGTTTCAAAGGTCACATAGATGTCATAGATGAAGAATGTTGTATGATTTATTAATGCTTATTGTGGTAAATAGCTTGACAATGATAATAAATATTGTTTAGACTATTTAAGATTAAAACAGTTGAATATTAAAACGTATCAGATGATATTTATGAATTTAGCTTTCTCAAAATAATTCATATTTAAATAATATAAATGTGTGTGTGTGTGTGTGTGTGTTTAGTTTTTTCAATAACTAGTAACTGTGTAAATAGTTTTTGCTTTACAAACATTATAACACAATAAACCTGCTTTGTAAATTAATCTGTGACTTCCATGAAGATTTATGCACGTGGTGAAATATCTGAGTGATTAACATTTGTTCTGTCATTATAAACTGAGGAACTCTGCAGGAGTCTGTGTAGGCATCTACCTGACCTTCTCGTTTCTACTGACTGTATTCCCAAATCCAGCACAGGCACTGCAGCCCAGCGTCTCTGGAGATGTACTACCCCGAGCAGGTCTCCAGGGGCAGTCTCTACACCGCCATGACCCACCTCAACCAGGCCAAGAGGAACGTCCCAGAACTCTCCTCACCCTGGCTGCCGCTCATCAGCGCTCTGAAGGAGGGCCAGCGAGCCAAAGGAGACGGGAACCACTCCTAAACATCAGGGGCGGAAACGGGAAGCTGCGTGTGTGTGTCAGGTGTGGTAGTTTCACTGGAAGTTCATGTCAGAAGGTTTGTGTGGGTGAACTTCAGAAACTGGATTAGTGTTTGTAAGTGTGTGTTTTGCATTTAACACAGACAGAATTCCTGGAGTGTGAAGGGAATCGCAATTAACTGTGACACACGTTCTCCGTTTAGATGTGAAGCTGGGAAGTTCTTCTGTAACACAAACGCTTTCAGCCTCTCAGAAATCTGCTCATGAAACTCAATAACCTGTTTAGAAGAATCGTAGAGTTTTAAAGCTAGTTCTTAAGCATTTTAAATGTAACCGCGCCACTTTTGACAGCACAATTTCACTGTGGCATTATACGTTTAATTGTTCTGCTTGTAATGTACAACATTTGTTAGTTAGTTTTTGCTTACCGGTTAATTTGGAGTGGTTTAGTGTAGTGTAATGAGCTGTGCATTGGCTGTGATCTGTGCTGTAATGAATCGGTAAATTGGCAAACAAAAGGCATTTCAAAGAGTCTTTCTCACAAATTCCAAACTCCTCATTGTCTTTAAGATGTGTGTGTAGATCATTTAAATGTGAGAAACAAACTACTGCCCAGGCGTTTTCTTCTTTTTGCACATTTAACATATAAAATGAAAAGAAGGGAAAAAGTTTGAATTAACCTGTATGTTTGTTTCACATGTTTAGCATGTTAAAAATATTCACAACACTGCAGCCTATAAAATGTGTAAATTGTACAATTTTGGAATGTAAACTGAAACAATGTTGATTTTTAGATGCTACTGAAACGTTTAGTTTGTGTTGCTCTGTGACGCATTTGCACACGAAACACCAGCAGCCACTTTAATGTTTAATTGGTGTTGTAAATAATTCTTCAGGAATGATGAACGACATTTGAATTGTTTGTGTACATGAATCACTTACTTAAGAAATGAATCTGTACTTGTGAATGTATAAACGGACAACGGCTGGTTATTTTCACGGTTTACTGGTTCTTGTATCGTGCTCGGAATGTGTCCGTTGTGACGTGTAAACGTTTTCCTTGTTTTCCGATTGCTATGAACATGGAAATTTACGATGTGTGGAAAGTGTTTATGTATTTATCTTATTTTGACATATGCCTCAGTTCTTGCAGATAAACCTGCAGTGTTAGTCAAACATGTGTGTGACAAACTTTGATTCATTGTCAGTGTATAATAACAGAATAAAGCTCTCAGTATTCGCCAGCTAACAGAATCTCCCGCTGTCGTCATATTATCTGTTCAGAGCATAAAATAAATGATGTGATGTTACAATAGAGATGTACAACGCAAGACAAGCTTATTTATTTTTCTTAGCCACAGTGGAAATTCAATCAAGCCAAAATAAACAGACATAAAAAAATGATTTCAGATCTTAAGTTAGTTGTGGTTTAAATAATAAAAGGGGTTGTTAAAAAAAAAGCTGTTCATTTAAAACTGGATTATAATGAATTATAAGACAGAAATTGACATGCTGTGCAATTACTGTAATTACTGTAAAGGCTAATTAGAGAGAGACCACAATGTGCCACAAACATCCAAATGGGGAAAATGCATCTATTATACACCGCATTCAAATCCCAGAGAAGATATAAACACAAGATTACATACACCCTCACATCCTCCTTTAAATCTGCGTTCCTTCACTTTAAATAAAGTGTTAAAATCATTAGAAAGCAGCTGTATGGTGGGACACAGCTGGTGTTGCCAGGGTAACGGCTGTACATTTGACTGGGTGTTGGTCCGGTGGTCCGGTGGGTCCAGTGAGGAGTGTTTGTGTGTATATGTGTTTGTCTCACTGTGGCTCAGTGGGATCTCACAGTCACTGGCGCCAGCGGAGAATGCCTCTCATTACACACACCTCTCTCGCCCCCTCTCTCTCTTACACACACACACACACACTGTGTCTTCAACTCATGACAAATTGTACATTTATATTGATAAAGATTTATAATGAAACTATAAATGTGCAAAATTAAAACATAAATAAAACACAATAAAATAAAAAAAATGCAACAAAAGGTCACACACACAAACACATTCAATGAAACGTCAGAATTTCAAACAACAAACACTGACAGTTTTCCCAGTGGACTGTTTAAACTAATGTTCTGCTAATGTTCTTCAAATGCCTCCCTGAAACAAACAAACACACACACACACACACACACACACACTACAAAAACAACATTGTCTGTATATCTGTCACACTCAACACTTTGTTTCTGCTGCCACCTACAGGTCATTTCTAACCATTAAAACGTAACACAAGTTTTGTTGTGCTGTGTGACTTGCAGGAGTAGCTGAGCTACCATCATGTTAATAAAAGTTACCATTTCATTTAGTTAGTTGTAGCTAAGCTGCGAGAAACACCTAAATAACCTTACAGCCACAATTACAACCACTGCATTTGGCTAAAGTTATTTTACCATGTGGCTTTGCAATGGAAATAAACCTTTAAAATCATTCACATTTACAGCACAGATTCTAAGTGCATAAATGTCTGTAATAAGGCGGTAGTTCATAAATCAGAGCCGCCTGCGTCCTTTAGAAACACATGAAATGACTCCAGCTGTAAATATGTTTTACTGAGGCTGTAAATTACCTGCCGTAGCCTGACAGGCGCTGACAGCCTTTCATTGTTTCATAGACTTTCTGTTTCTATAAATGTTGCGACGGAGTTAAACGTGTGATCTTGTGTTAGTATGACAGGAGGGGGTTGTTGCCGGAGCAGCAGAGTGGAAAAGCTCTCTGACCCCTGAGTTAGAATGACAGGAAAATTCATGTGTCATTCCCAAACCGAGTCCCATTCTCCCCCTGCGTTTGATCATGAGCTTTACTGCAGCCAAAACGAGATCAATGAAAAATCAAGTGACTTACAACTGTCAGGTCATAATAACTGCTGGCAGGCCTGTGTGTGTGTGTGCGTGTGTGTGTGTGTGTGTGTGTGTGTGTGTGTGTGTGTGTGTAGGATCTGTTTTGAATGTTTCTCTGAATGTCTTTAGATCAGGCTCAGATTTAGCTTTGATTTGTTCATGTACGGCCGGTTTGGCACGGGATCATTTTCCAAACGCTGGATTTTGCAGCAATTCATGCTTCAATGAGGGAGAAACCCACAGAAACAAATATTTGAGTGTGCTGGATAATGAAATGACTATATTTTCACGGATAACATTAAGTCATGTGGCTCATTCTCACTGAGTCTGGCTTCACAGGGCAACAGTTTATCGAGTTATTTAATTCAGTTCTAAACTGATAGTAAATACACACATTTTTACATTTTTATTTTACATTTTTGCTGATAAAATGCATTATTAGAAACGTTTGACACTAAACTTGTGTCCTATACTTTTAAGACACTTAAAACTCATGTTTTATTTAGTTATGATAGAAACTGATGATCAAATTATTTTTGTAAACAACGACATTTAAAAGTGTTGTATAGGGTATCTGTTCTGTTACCATAAACCCTGTTACCGACCCATATTAACATTTACTAACTTACTCGATGTCACAAAGCAACTGTTAACAAAAACTGGTTTTGTTTTATATTTGTCATATATGCTTAAACTTTCTATACATAAACTTTTAAAATCATTTAATTATTTTGTTTTGTAAAATAATTCTGTTATTTTACTGGAAACCCTCAGAATGACTGGAGCCACATCGTTTTCCTGTTAAACAAAACATTAAAGAATAAAATTAGAGGGTAAAAACGTTAATGACTTACAAATGGGAATGTATCAACTCTTACATGCACTTCCAACCTGTTCCCATCTCTAATCCGAATTTATAGCATATATTACAGGCCGGATCAGATGCAGTTTCTGCAGTTACTCATGTGTGTGAGCAATAGATGCCAGTTTACAGTGTCACACGGACAGGAAGTTTGTTTGTGTTCCAGAGACTGTATTGTTCTTCATGGATATTATATATTATCATAAACAAATACTGTGTTTTTACATCATTCAGAGTCTCATACCCTTGAACTTTCTTATTATTAGTATGTATAAAATTTATGACGTCCTTTATTAAAACTTTAGCATTTTTAAAACTTAAACAATGATTTTTTTGGTGGGAATTAGATCCTGTACCATAGAGAACAATGTAGCGTATGCTGAGCGTATTTAATTATTTTATGTTTATATGAAAACTTATTAAATGATATCATTTAACAAATCATTGTTGTTTTAACACAGAAGAGATTGAATTTTAAAATAAATGCAACAATTATGAAGTAGAAAAACTGTAAATGACAACAAACAAAAATATCAAACTTTTTGTTGAACAAAACAGAATTTATAGTTTATGTATTTTACAAAATTCAAACATTTAAGTCACAACATTTAAAACACAATCTTGTTGTGTTCATATGACTTATTACAACAATCAGATTTGTTTGGAAAAAATAATGTACAATTTTTTTACAATAATTCATTTACAACAATTAATAGTTTTAAATCAGCATTTGTGTAATTATTGATTCTATAGAGAAAAGCCGTTACAGAAATTACAGAAAACTGTGTGACGACAAGCCTCATATTTCATCTTATCAGATTTTTATTATCCTTCTGTATGTTTTTTTTACTGAAAATCCACCTTTAATTTGTTTGAGCTTTAACATGTTCATGCAGACGGAGGGTCAAGTGTGTTTGAAAACCTTTAATTCACAACCGACCCACAGATCAGGGCAACAAAGATCCAGGAGAGCTCTCATGATACATCTCTCAGTTTCTGTCTTTCTTTCTTACACACGGTCCCTCTCTCTCTCTCTCTCTCACTCGCTGCATTATGTCACGACAGCCTTTGTTCCTCTGTGCTGAGGTTAAAGACATGTAGGTGTGGATTCCAATGTTGGCACCAGTTTTCATCTACTCAGCGAATCGCTGTGTGTACGTATGTGATCTCTCCCCCGCGCAGAACACTGAGTACCCACTGACAGCGCCGTCATCCTCCCTCAATACAGCGTAATTTGTGAGGGCCTGGCTGTGCAAGGGATGATGGGTAATTATGAAGGTGAGGCCGGCCACAGAAGAGCCGTGATGACAGAGATCTTCTGACGGCTGCACAGAACTTTGTTGTTCTCCGTGTCTCTGAGGGTCTCACACATACAAGTCCTTCCAAGTGTCTGAAACCTGCTTACTGAAAAGAGCTGAGGAGGTCAGAGTCACAGAGATCTTTATCGTTCGGTTTGTGCCGTCCTCACGTCCTCCTGAGACGTTTCTGCTTACAGGCTTGAAAGCTGCAGTTACAATTGAGGTATAAAATGGACACATTAGAGATATTTTCTATTTATTTTCGTTAATAATGGTGAAAGTATTTTTTGGCTAAGCAAAAAATGACAAAAGATGTGCATTAATGTTTGCAATTGTGTGTTGTTGTTTGTTTTGCGTGCAGACACAGGGGATGATGGGAAATGTGTTTTTTCACACAAACCTGTTGCCTGTGGCAAGTTTGAAGACTTGATATGCCACATGAATAAAGATGAATGTAATTTATTAAAATAATAACCTAAAATATCAAATCAAAATATCAAAACTGTACAAACTAACTGAGTCACATTACATGTTAAACGTACGTTTCTGCTTTAATATTCCTTCTTTCTCTTCTCTTTATCTATTTATGTCACGACACAGACAGACTGACAGAGAGACAGAGAGAGAGAGACAGAGATATGAGCGTCTCTCTCTAATTGATAAAGCCATAATCGTCCGCATTTCTCCACCATCTGCTAATTAGAACCATGAAGGGGAAGAGATTGGATGTCTGGGGAAGGGGTCCTGCCGTCTGAGGGGGTCTTTGATCTCCTGACTTGTCTCCCATGCTGTTTTCCTTAAAGCTTTCCTGCACGGCTTGAGCAGACGGCAGTCTCCACCCTTGGGGATAAGCGCACTAATGGATCACTTGAAGAGGCCATTTTCTTTATAGCTGGACTAAACAGTATCAGCTGGGACCAGTGGCTGCGAATGCAGCTTCTTATGAAGCGCTTCAGATATCCCCACCGGAGAAAACAGCTGGACTTCTTGATCCAGGCATGCCAGGGACGGTGGGGTGTCGTCTGCAGAAGACGAGGCAGAGGAACCGTGGAACTGACTGCAGAATCCTGACTTTGGCATTCAGAAATTCCAGAACCAGCAACGCAATTCTAGACCGTTGAAAAGTCATGGTGCGTTGTGGGAAAATGAGAGCGTGTGTGTTGCCTGCGCTTGCGTGACCTGGTGATTACGTGTGATTGTCGATTATGTGTGACTGACGTGACGTTCTGTTGGATCTTTATGATGAGGATAATCAAAGAATAACTGCCCAGCTGTTTGTTATTTAAGGTCTATTCAACCCCCCCATGCCATCTAATGTAATCATGTTGTGTTGTATAAACCTAATAATAAAAGTTAATTTGTTGTTTAGATACATGCACAACACAACTCCTTTAAATTACATTAATGGGCAATTACTTTACGCTCCGAGAACGTTAAGGGAACAGAAATAAAAAGAGCCAATTGTCTTCCTCTTTTTATGATTTGGGGAAAAAATGTTTGAAAAGAAAAAGGTGGAGGCTTGAGGTATCTGCACTGGAGTCTTTTGACTCCAATTACTGAGTCGTAAATATATCCAATAGCATGTGTTTCAAATTGCCCATTGGTTATGGATTGCTTTACGAGAGCCGCTAGTTAGTGGCCCGGTGGCATTAGCCTCTGTTGATTTACCCCCAGGGAACCAGGGGTCAATTAGTCAAGGCCTCAGAGAACCCAGCCTCTGAACAGGTCTGAAACCAGTTCTGTAGGTGGAGGAGAACCTGGTTCCAGATCAGAGCTAAGATTTCTGATAAAGGCCATTTAACTCTCCTGACATCTTCTGCTGTTTAAAAACTTCTCCTGTTGGTGAAAGTGAATTTATCAGTCCTTTAAATAAAACATAACTGTTTAATGATGAGAGAGTTTCTGTAAATGTCTTTGCTTGAAACCACAGTAATCTTCAAACCCAACTAATGTTGTTGTTTAAGGGTCATTTTAGCGCTTGGAGTTTTCTTTTAGTGCTTAAAATAAACAAACTCAGCATATAATTGCTGTGCTTTTGTGGTCCTTATAAATTAGTTTTTGCAGCTTAAAATAAATAAAAAAAATCTTGAAACCAGAACTTTCTTTAAATTGTTTGGAACATCGTGAAATAATTCTATAATTTTGAATAATTTTCAATTATTTGTGATCCTTTCATTCAAATGTTATTGTTGTTATTGTAGTCATTTTTGGGCAACTAAAACACTATAAATGAATTTGCATGAGTTTTTTCTTTATAATGTTTGCGGTGTCTCTCCAGAATAACTGCTGCTCCCTGATTGGCCACCACTATAAAAGATTCTCCTGACTCCACCCCTTTTAAGATTATGTGCAAAACCATGAGTAACCGAAACAAACTTACGCTAAAGAAGGATGAATGTACAGTTGAGAGCACCGCTGAGCTGAACATTGTGGTTATGGGTCTGTGAAACCCACAAACCCAACAGCCCAGCGTCTATTGTTGTGTAAGTTCCCATTGTTTCAGGCTCAAGTAAATGATGCTTGTTTCTGCTGAAGACAAACTGTGACGTGTGGAGCGAGACTGAATGACAGTCTGGGCTTTAAAAGAACATTTGCCTTAAGAAAAATAATAGCTATGATTTAAAATTGGCAGTTTATATGTACAATTTGATTTCATGTTCCTCATACACTGACTGCTTATTATAATCTGAGAAGATTCTTACACAACGAATTTTTTTTTATTATTAGCACAAAGAATTGAATTCAGTCTTCATAGGAAAGTCTGCTGTGTCTTCATTATGAGATGTTAGCGTCAGATATTAGCGCTGCTCTCTCGCTCTTCTCTGCACTGATAACCGGGGGACTGAAACGCCTCTCCAGTGAAGAAGACATTCCACCAAACAAACACACCAGGCGGGTCAAGGAGGAGTCTTGTATGCAGGATTTGGAGGGATGAAGGCTGTTTAGTTTAACTTAAATCTGATGCATGCAGTCAGGAGGCAGAATAAATATGACGTCATGAGCCCCCAGGAAAACAAAACCAGACCTCATGAGTTTTAATGACATGTGGGACCTAAATATATTAGACATTATATATATATATAAGACAATTGAAATTAAAATAATGTTTCCTGTTGTGTTCCACACACACAGTTTATCTGGTAAATTAAAGCATGTCCTGCTGATGAAACCTGGTGCAGACAGAACAGTCCTAATCGTCCTACAAGTCAAACGACAACAACAGCTAGTTTTTAAAGGGCAGCATTTTCAACGAGTCGGTCCTGTTTCATTTAACAGCACAATTACTTTTCTGTACAGTTGTTTGGCTCATATTGTGAGTATTTGTTTTGCTGTTTTGCGGTTGCTCTCGTTAATGTTTGTTACAGGGTGCAGGAGAAACTGGTTTCAGATCAGCGTGGAGGAGAAACTTATGCTGGAGGTAATTAAACTGGGGCAGGAGGCTCTTTCCTCATTTATTTGCCCCAACATCGTGGTGCAATTTGGTTTTATCACCGATGGAATAGCTACAGGAGTGGCTGTACCACTTCCTGTAACAAACACGTGTGTTGTGCCATTAGAGTGAGTGAGTTCACACAGCGGGTCGCCAGTTTTGTGCGAGTCGTGAGTAAAAACTAACTCACATGGAAACGCTGATGTTAAAAAATATTCAGCTTTGTTGATCCTTCACCAAAATGTTAAAGATTTAAAATCATCATGCAGCCATTATAAAAACTAATCCATACAACTGCAGTAAATTAATGCATCTTCTGAAACTAAATGATAGATGTATAAATATTTTAAGCTCAAAATCAAAACAAAACGCTCCAACAAACAAACTATGACAATAAGGAGTGTATTTTTAGGGTGAACTATTCCTTTCAGTTGCTAATATGAGGATTGTGTGTCAGGAAATACAGGGAACTCTTTGAAGCACAAGAAACTAGTTTACGTAACCCAGGCTTGTATGCATAACGCAGCCTAACCTGTCACCCAATGATTCATAATTGCTTGGTTTGTTTTTATGAAGGCGGTCACATGATCAGGTCACGGCCACTCACGTTGCAAAGAAAAGAACTACAGTGGGCATATGGCTTATTACCAAACCCTGAGTCACTTCTAATGTTTAAATGAGTACCTCAGGGTTCAGCGCTAGACACGCAAGCCTAGCCGTCCACCTCTGTGGAGAAGCATAATACTGTAAAATCTCAAATGCCAAGGAACATCCATTAAATACGTTCAAGACTAACGCCTCGTGTCTCCAGTCAGCCTGACCTTCCCTGTATCTTCAGAGATAAATGACACAAGCTATTTCAACACAGATAGATCGAGAGATGTGTGCACAGCGAGAAGCAGGATTCCACATAAAGTGCCCCGTGTTGCAGAGATATCAGATAAATGAGAACATAATGACATTACTGGGGTCTTTATGAAGCTGTGAAAAAAACCATCGCCCACAGGTATGTTGCTTGGCCTCGTAATTCACTGCAGAATATTTACCATCTGGACTGACGCTGAGGAATGTTTCTCTCTTAAAAACCTCAAAGCAAATGATACAAGGAAAATGCCATGTTCATAACCTGCTGTAGTATTACTGGATGTTTACGCTCACACACGCGCACACACACACAGTCACACACACTCATGCACACACACACACAGTCACACGCACTCATGCACACACACGCACACATGCACACATACTCATGCACACACACACAGTCACACGCACACACACTCATGCACACACACACACAGTCACACGCACTCATGCACACACACACACGCACACATGCACACATACTCATGCACGCACACACAGTCACACACACACAGTCACACACGCACACATGCACACATACTCATGCACGCACACACAGTCACACACACACAGTCACACACACGCGCACACACAGTCACACACACGCACACACACACAGTCACACACACGCACACACATGCACTCACACGCACACACACACAGTCACATGCACACACACACATACACACACACATACAGTCACACACACACAGTCACACACATACACACAACTACACAAGTGCACACACAGTACCAGAACTCTTTCTACATAACAACTGTTGCTAGGCACAGAAGTCTGTACAGTAAACATTAATGGAGATTAGCCTGTACCAGAAAGAACCACACCTATGTTCCTGTAGCTCAACTGGTAGAGAATTGTGCTAGCAGCCCAATGGTTGTGGGTTCAAACCTAGGTAGCACAAATACTGATAAAAATGAATACCTTCAATTCACTGTAAGTTGCTTTAGATTAAAGCATCTAATAAATGTAACTGTTTTGTTTTTTTGTAGTTTTTTTATTGTACATCCTCTTGAAATTTCAAAGATGCACAATACAACAAATCAAGTTTTTAGGCTTAATATAGAGACATCTTAAAATACTGAGAGAAAACAGGGCCAGAGGTTGTAAATTAATGAATCAATTGATGAACACAGATGAAGAGTCACGAGAGAATATTTAGGAAACCTGAGGGTTCACCCCGATGCCCCCACACAAGCCACCGTACGAGAAAAAGCTGTTGTTAATAAAACCTTAAAAGAGACAGAGAAAAAGTAGGAGAAACTGAGCAGCCCAGGCTGTATTATTCCTCTCTGTGAGG
The DNA here is from genome assembly GCA_036877545.1 of Yasuhikotakia modesta. Taxonomy (NCBI): domain Eukaryota; kingdom Metazoa; phylum Chordata; class Actinopteri; order Cypriniformes; family Botiidae; genus Yasuhikotakia; species Yasuhikotakia modesta. The sequence continues at coordinate 13,604 of JBAJNP010010204.1, forward strand.
GAGCTGCCCTCTTGCTGGGCAGCCCGGCGGTGTCAGCCCTTCAGGGAGGGAGGGGTGAGGGCAGGACAGGGGCATGATGGGATGGGTATTTGACCACTTCTGCCCCTGGGGCAAAGCAAATCATTTGCTTCTCACAGCCTTCAAAGGGAGGCAATTACACTTAAGTAACAGTATGAATAGATTGTCTTGCCAGTGAGAACAGCAGATTGTTGTGAACCACGCCTCACCAAACAAGCCCGGCGACTATCTTTCATTTTACAGCAAACAGAACAACGTAAAGAAGGCTGGTTTTAGCGATCACGTTTTTGCCAATAAAGAGAAACATTTAAAGAAACCGTACCAGCAAAATAAGTGACCATTGAGTTCCAGCACTAGAGAGAGAGATTATTAGAGACTCTTTTGAGTTCCACCCTACCTGTGGAGAGAGAACTATAGCGCTCGGTGGGCCAATGGAGATCACAGCAGCTGTCAGAGCTGTTAGCCAAAGCGTCCTACAGAGATGAAGAAATGAGGATGAGGGGCCTTTGAGCTCACTGCCACTTAGTAACAGCAGCCTTGTGAAAAAGTTTGTAGAACGGGAAAGAAAATCTTAATACAAACAAAAGTTAGAGGTCTGTATCTTTGTTTATATATCGACCGTACATAATGGGTTAATATACAGCAGGGAACAAAAAGCGCCGCTACGTGCGTTAGCATGGACAGAAGTGTTGCTAAACAGGACGTGGACGTGAATGTCTCAGCGGGGTTTGAGCTTTCAGAATGCAGTTATAAGCAGGAAAGGTCATACATGGCAGATGCTGTGTGGAAAACCTTCAGAAATGCTCACAGACAAAAAATGGCGGCGCTGTGAGAATGGGCTGCTACGACATCATTCATTAAAACTAATTACATTTTGTTTGGCATCTGAAGACGATCATTAAATTCATTCCGCATAATAATTATGATCTCATTTAACAGAGAAAAATGAGGTATTACATAATTGTGCAGGAAACGTGACGGGACAAAACTGTCAGCAGGTGGAAACTAAGTGTGCTCAAAACGGTGATGATGTCATCATGTACTTTATGTACACACAAATATATAATATTATAATAGGATAAAAGCAGTACATTTTAATTATCCAGTTATTTTGAATTAGATTTATCATTAACATTTAGCCCGGTGCAGTGCATTCTGGGATTGCTAGCATGAAAGACACATTCAATACTTCTTTGGAATTTGACTAAGGGAAGAAAGCTCGCTTTGGGAAGCATGCATAAAACAGCCCTCAATTCTGTGAGGCCTTAAAATGCATCTCGTGCAATTTTGGCCTATGTAACCTACATTACACTCAAACATTGTAACTTTTCCTTGTTTATCTCCACAGTAGCTCATTTCACCCTTTACTGATGCTGGTGTGAATGGAGTTATCAGCAGTAGATCTGTTAATCGATTCCTCATAGCCGTGGCTAATTACTCAACTCCTGATAACAGCCTCAGATGAGCCTTTGAAATGCAACAAGTCTATTACCTGTAAGGTGGATTAATGTAAGCTCACAGGTCCTGTGATCTTCCTCTCAGCCCGCCCCTCCCTCTCTTCCTCATTCTCCTCACCCAGCGGGACGCAGAGCCTCGAAGGCATTAGCCACGCATCTCATTTACATCTCACCCCGCAGACAATTATCACACTCACACAGTACAATTGAGTTTTCTACCTCATTAAGCAATAGAGCAACAAAGACCTGCTTCCCTCTTCCTCTCTCTCTCTCTTTCTTTCTCTCTCTTTCTCCTGTCCCATCCTATTTCCCGCAAGCTTTGTGTCCCAAAGAGAAGGAATAATATGAATACAGTGTAAAGTGTGAAGTTGCTCACAAACACAAACAGAGGAAAACAGAAATTTAATCTGAAGAAGCCACAAGATAATTTTAAAAAATTGGAATAATTTCCTCCTACAAATGGTTTTGCCTCCTTTATATATTTTATGTTTGCAGTGTGGTGTTGAGGGAGGGTCATTGTTTGTTGTTTGTTTTTGTTTTGTGTGCATTTATGTTATTAATCGTAGCTGTTGAACAAATTTAACATTCAAAAACAAAATGTGGTCAGAAATTGCTTGAGCAAATTTACAAAAAAAACACCAGTCAAATATTTAAAACACACAAAAACTACAAGTTTCAGTTTCACCTAAAACAAACAAAAAACTGGAAACAGCACAGACGCTGTGAATCAGACACAAGCGTATGCGGCTCCAACCTCCTGCCTCCGTTGTGTGAACACTGTTAAAAGCCCGGCGCTCCCTCTCTTTTCTCATTGAGAGAGACCAAAGACTGTTTATTCAAAGAGTCATTTCAGCCCACCGGCCCCCTGGTGACTGGCTTTTCATGGTTAAACTTTCAAATTGTAATCTCAGGAGAACCAAGAACACATATTTGTTCATGGATGTTCTCCCTCATAATCGACAGACACCAGATGGTGAACTGAACCAGATCGAAAAATGCCATCATATAAGATTCAAACTGGAGAATAAAAGAAGTTTCATGAGTTTTTTTAAGTTTTATGAGATTTTAAACACTGTCTTCAGTTTTTAACCCTCAAGCGCATTCTTGCATCTCCCTCCCAACTTTTAACTTATTGAAGACGTTTTATCGAAACTGCACACGAGTCAAACGCTGATCGTAAGCGACTTTACATTAGCATTATTCTGCCTGTCACCTCCTCTCTCACAACGGTGTGGGTCAACTGTGAATACCACCATTTAACGGCTTGAAATACAAACTTGCAAATTGATATGCAGATTACATCACCCCACTTGAAAAGGACTTTGTACTGTTACAGTTCATGGTGATGTCAAAGGGGCAAAGACATCATTCACACACACACACACACACACAGATGATTTGGCTATTAGGAGTGTTTCTGTATTAACTATGATGGGCTGAAAAACACTTTAGGTTCATTTGCCTGTTTGACTGTAACTGTGTGCAGTATTTAAGTAGATCCACAGCCAAAAGAAAAATACTCACTGCAATCCTTCCAAGTGCTGATTTGACACAATAGCTGGCGGTTCAGTTGTGACCCCGGCAGTTAAAGCAGAATTTAGGCAACTGTGGGAGTCTGTGAAAAGTCTTTGGCCACTAACAACCTATGAAATTGTGGAGACATTCCTGGTTTTTGCATGAGATCTGAAGTTGCAACTATATTATGCACACACACACATGCACACACACACACA
>JBAJNP010010205.1:0-16810 GCA_036877545.1 Yasuhikotakia modesta
ATGACAGAGAAATGTGAGCTGTTATAAACCTCAGCATTTATCTTAAAATACATCTTAATATATTGATATCTTAAAACCAGTCTGAGAATTGATAAACTGTATGTAAATTAACTTTTATTTGACATTTTATATATAAAAAAACATTACATACAAAAGCGAAAAGAAATCAATTGACGTCAATAGCCATTGGACAAAATGAACGCTTTTAACGCAAACACAAGTGCACATTTTCAATAAATCCTCCCAATATTGTAACATTGTAATATTGTATGAATACAAAGTTCAGAAAATATAAGTGTAGGAACATTTGTCGAATACTGTTGTTTTCCATCTATTAAAATTATATTTTGTCTATTTTCTTCTCATAAGGGTAAATGAAATAAAAGTATCAGCCATTTGATTTGTTGGGGCTTAAAATAACTTCTACACAAACAGAAAGCTGATTGGCTGAATTCTAAAGGCACCTTGAATTAAGTCATTTTATTGGGTGTCAGTACTCCCGCCCTCTTCATCTGTCATGACAAACAATGATTTTTGGATATGAATCTGCAAGATTTTAGTAGCCAATGATTTGACACACAGCCTGCATAAATTAACCCCAGACAAGCACTTTATGTCACAGTAAAAGCCTTCAACAAAACAGAAGATTAAGACGGAGAGGTGTTTGGCAAGGAACTGAAGGCTTCCACAACAAATAAATTAGCCTAGCTTTGCAGACGGTTGCAAACAGACAAAGTTGATGTGACCAAATTCTTGGTGCATGCCTTAATTTACTCCCCTCAGTGTATTACTGATGCTATACAACAAAGTTATTTCAAAATTAAACTTGTGTCACTTGTGCAATGAATCCAATAAACAACGCATTTAGAATTTACATTGTTACAGTCTGAAACATTTTCCTCACAAAGGTTTCTTGAAAGATTAAACTAAAGAACACAAAATGACGGCTACATAACACAAAGGAGTTTGGCAAATAATATTTCTTAAAAAACATATGGTAAAATAATTAGTAAAACGTGATTACACACTTTAAAGACTTTTGCAGGAACAGAATATAAGGAGACCAGCCAGTCACTATGTACAGAAGAGTTTGTTTCCAAAAACGTTAGATCTGATAATCACAAAAAGATTCTGAAAGAGTTTATAAGCCCCTCCTCACATCTCAGGTGGGAGTGGCACATTAAATAAACCATTCCTTCTTGCTTTCATCAATGGTCTCTGTGAAATTTTGCTCAGTGCCGATAATGGCTGCATCTGCTGCCTCGGACGGCTCTGCTCCTTTGGCCTCGTTGGTGTGGTAGGTGCCTTTATGGCGGAACATGTACCGGATCAGGAACACCAGGGTACATAGAATAGTGAAGATCACTACGGCTATGATTCCTGCATAGTAAAGGAGAAAACATTTGCCACAGTTAATACGTTGCCCCAAAACTAGTGGATATGAATAGGTAACTAATGTAATACAGATAAAGGCTGGGTGTCAAAGCTCAGCTCGTATCTCACCTCCTATTATAGCTGAATTCCTATTAACTCCATCAGGTATAACTCTTTCCTCATTAAAGGGAAAATCGGCACCTACAGGACATATTTTTGTCAGGTTATTTCATTTTAGGCACCTACAAAGTACAAACAGCTCTTAAATTCTAAATCATTCTCTCATTCTTCAATTCTAGTTTCATTCTCTCGTGTACTCTCTTTCACACACACAAACACACACACCCCCACACACACACACAAACAAACACAGAAAACCTTGATTTTTTTTTAAATAAAAAAATGCAATTTAGTATGTTTCTATTAATCATCTGGTTTATGAGGACATAAGAAGTGTGTCGCTTATAAAACACATTTCGGCCCTTGTAAACCACATACACCAGTACACACAGACATGCAATCTGATGCAATATCACACTCGCATCTTAACTGCATTGAGTACTTCAAAGGTCATTTTTGACCACTAAGTGGCCATTGACCATTTCACAGAACGGCAGGCCAACAGTAATATTCTGCAGCACGTCTCCTACTAAAGAAAATGAAAGGTCTGTTTTCTCCACCATGAGTGTTGCAATTGGTCTAATGGGAACACGTCAGCAGAACCTAAAAAGTACCGCATTGAACTTTCATTCAGTATTTGTGTAGCATCTTTAAATCAAAGTGACGGGAATCCAATAACTGTGGCAGTTAAGAGGTGGGTTTCCAGGGGCTTGTGAGGGACGGACCTCATTGGTTAGTTTAATGTTTAACTTAAAAAAGGTGCTGGAATCAATAAGGTATTATTGGTATTAGAAATGAAATGTCCGGGCTGTTGTACGGCGCTCCTGGGAAATACTGCAGTGCTGAGGTACAACACGAACACAGAGAAATCTCATGTGCTTCTTCAGAGCAAATTCTGAAATTCAATGCAATCCTACAAGAGTGTGATACAGTGTGTCTCTCAGAATCTGAACTTGAAATTGGGCTAAGATGTCTCCTAAGATAATTCCTTCAAGGTGATGAGAGGACTTTTTTTTAATACATTTATGTTTATGGAATTAGCAGACGTCACATATTAGTACTTGTTAATTGTGTTATTTTAATTAATGACTTCTGTAACGCTTTAGTATGGGACCAATTCACACTTTTAATAGTTGTCTATTGGGTTGCAAATTGACTGTTTATTGGCATTTATAAAGGAACATATGAATGCCTTAATCTGCATGGCCATACAGTACATCCATATTGTACATGTAAACGCAACAGCAACTACCTTGCTAAGTATTTTTAAGCAGTTAAACAGGAGTTTATTATGGCATTTATATTTACCATTTATAGTTAATGGTGAATATTTGAAATATACATTTTGTCCATACTAAAGTGTTACACTAATCCCTAACAGGACAAACTTAACTTTCTCAGGACTGTAAATGTATATTTTTTAAGTCAGGTAAGTGATTCTTCACCTGCGTCCAGGTGCCACGGGTCAGTTGCGGCAGACATGGGTGGGATGGTGAGAGGTGAAGCTCCGCAGTTGGATTCCACCAGTTCTCCCTGATGTGAGACAGGAGAGGCACCGCGAGACCTGAGGGCAGCTTTCAGAGGAGCAATGCTGTTGAACCGCACTCTAGACAGGCAGCCCACAAACCCTGGGGTGTTGAATTTTTCTATAAGCACTGGGTCGATGTGACCAGTTTCTGCAGGAAGAAACGAGACACACAGGCACCAAAGTTAGAATAAGATTGAAGAATTATACAGAATTAAATGTTCGGAATATTGGAAAGCCAGAAATAGACGATATGCAGAAAACTGATCCAAGTCATGTTCCGGGAATTGTATTCTGTTTTTTTTTTTTGCAATAAGAGGACAAGATCAATGTGTGTTCATGTATAATGTACACACGCACGCACACACACGCATTGCAACTTGAATAAACCTTTGGGGGTCTGAATTTCTTCTTGGATTACATACAAGCTGATGATTAAAGTTCATACTCTATCATACTGTACTTGTCCCCTGATGCATTTTGGTGTTTTACATATTTATTGTAAATGCAAATTTAAATGTTAATGGATATCTTTAATGAGGAATGGCAAAAGGTGGAGTCCCAGACTGTCACAATCAAATTTTAAAATCGCTCAGCCGCTGTATACTGGTTAAAGGCATTATGCTTTTGAAAGCTGTTTGATACAAACTCAATCTCACCAACAACAGGCATCTTAATGCACAACATTATTCTCTTGCTATATGATCAAAGAATCTATTAATCTCTGCAGTCAATAAACAAACTGTTTATTGACTGTTATAATAATCACTAAACACCATGTAACAGTAAACACCATGATATTTAGCCTGCTACACCAGCCAGGGCCAAAATAGCACTTTCCCCTAATGCACCGTAAAAGAAACAGTCAATGTTACTGATAAATGCTCAGCAAATAGGCTGCTAACATGCTCATGAATATGTCTCCGTCTCACATGCTCACCGGCACACAGCCAGACAGAACACTTGTTCATTTTATGAAAGGCGTCTATGAATACTAATACAAAACCGGATTCTCCTTGTGGGAACAAGTGATCTGGTTTTCAATGTGAATCGACTCAGGTAATAAGGGCTGTTACACTGAGGTTAATTATCTGACAAAATGTGATACTGGTTTTTGTTTAAATAAACAGAACTTGAAATTAAAGACATTTTTTTAAGCAAATGAGATTTGTAGTCGTGCATGAAGGAATAACACTTAAGGCAGGCAAAATACACGACTGTTGCCACATTCAGGGGTAAAATATTGCCTTACAATGTCACTACATCAAGGTACATGTGGACTGTATGAAATCTAAAACATTGTGTTGTGTAGTCCCTTCACACAGCCAGAAAACGTGGCCTGAATATTCATGAAGATCGACTGATTATTGCTGTTGGAAATTCAGGTGGGAAGCTCTTGAGATTTCGCCCTCGCAGAACCTTTTCTGACGCACCGATTACAGAGACAGATTCACATTATCAGTTGGGCAAAACAGGATTTTCAAACAGTGTTTTACCTCCTTGATTAAAATTTGATATATAATCTAAACCAGTCAGTCCTACAGTTCTGATTTTATATGGCGACACATGCAGACAACATTAACAGAAATAAACACTCATATTTTTGTTTTACAACAACACAAGTTGATGATTTTACATTGAGTCATAGCTACCACAAAGAATAGATTGATTTGATTGGTTAGAATTGGACACAGAGTGATGATAAAATGCAGACATTGTATCTGGCAGTCCTGCTGATGTAACAGGGCACATGGTGCTGCATATAGTGTGCTGCAGTGCAATACAATTTTGAATAATTAGATTCAAGATGGGGGTCTGTCTGATATGAAGAAAGGTTAACATGATCTGACCTGCTTGTGGTGGTCTGCATGTCAACCCCCACCTAACACTGTAGTCATGCTCTACCAGGGCTGCATTAAACTTCTCATATGTGTGTGTGTGTGGTGTGTGTGTGTGGTGATGGCAGAACAAGCCTTAAGACAAAACAAAGACTTCTTCAACAACCCACAACAAAACAGCGTAGACAAAAGACACAACACATTTCTTTGATGCAATTCAATAATCAATATTTTGCCTTCTGCATTTTGGCATCATTGCAGCATTTAGTGTTCCATAATAATTTGCCTGCATTTATTGTACAAAACTTTGTGCATTGACTCTCTAATTGTGAGTTTCTTTTAAACTAACAACAGATGCTGCAATGTTGCCACACCTGTAAACCGCTGCCCACTGCAAACGCTTCTGTTTTAAGACCTGGTTGAGCATAAAAACAAACCTGAATTTAAGCTAAAAAAGAAGGTGAATAACTGATCTCACACTTGATCCCAATAATCTGTTAATATTTATTGTCTGAGCTGGGATTAATTATTCAGAGGTGCTAGGGTAAACATGGCTTAGCCGGTATAGGCCATTATTGCCGGGAGAGAGAGTGTGAGATGCAGGCAGGGAAGGAGGGGGAAAATTAGGGATTGAAGACTGTCTTTTGATGGATGGGTTGGGAGATAGAGGGAAGGGGAGGAATGAAATGCATTTCCATGGTAACAAATGGAAGCTGATGTAGCAGGAGTGTGACAGAGGGAGGCAGAAGATGCCCGGTGGACCAAAGAGAAAAAAAAGTGATAATGTGAATTTCAGTGAAACACAAATACACATTACATGGCTGATGGCTGCATCACACTCCATGTTTCCCATTGATTTTAACTCTTTGCTTATGGCAATCTAAATATGTTTGCTCTAGTCTTGCTGTATTTTGCAGTCTAGCTGAGATAAAGGGGAGAGTCCAGTCATCAGACCTTGGTGCATGATGCCAACAGATGCATAGCAACACCTGTCGGGCAGCACATGGCAACCAGAACCAAAAAGTCCAACCAGGATGTCCTCAGAAAAAAGACGCACAAATCGGAAAAACATGATGGGCAAAAATATTAGATAGAAATAAGCAAAAATAAAGAGACAGAACACACAAGCTACTGTAGCTAGCTTTCTGCCTGCTCATAGAAATGAACAAACACTATTAATATTATCCACACACAGACAAATACACAATCTGGACCCTGCAGAAAATCTGCTTAACAAAACCACCCACCAAACTAATATTCAGTAGTTGACTGTAGTAACACCTACTGTGTGTCGTGAAGGTTATTTTCAGAATATATAAACATCACGCACAGAGTATTGGACCCTTCCAACACAAACACAAATGTCCCACAACATCATTCAACAACAAACTCAACACTGCAGTACACAAACAAATATTACCTACGTTTGTTCTCAGGTACACGTCCTTCAAAACACCTGCCCTCTGTCTCCAATGTGTGCTGCTTGTACACACCACAGATGCTCATGTGCTCTGCATGCGCTTGTGTGTGTCTGCAGCTGAGGCTGGGTGCTCACACACTGCAGGTCCTCTGCTGTTCTGCGCTCAATCATACCCTGCTCTCATAAAACCTGGAAACTGGATCTCACCACTGCCTGGATCCGGATCTCCCATGACTGCACTAAGATCTGAGTAATGTTCACAGGATAGCCAATGACATCATCTGACCCCATACAACTATTACAGCCATGATCCAATTATCCCCCAAAATATTCTGCTAGATATGTAAGGGTGGCTTTTGTGTGATAGGAAATATTCTGGCTGTATTGTACAATTTTTCATGCATGTTTTTTATGAAACCATAACTATGTATGTACTGTATATACTGTATGTACAGTATGAGAAAAGCTCTGCACGCAAGCACAATTTTCTATTAAAATCTACAACGCTAAATTTTTAACATTACTGCAACCATAAATGACTGATTGCCGCAAGTCTGTTTTGCAACAAAGTCATTAAATATCAATTATGAAAATCCCCCTCAAACACTGAAGATTATAGGTGTGGCTAACCCCCAGATTTACAGCCGACTAGCCTCTCAGGGGACTGATTTACATTAGAAAGCCTCACAAATGAATTCATTCCGGTGAGTGATAGTCTCATAATCTACCCTGAGGATTAAACACAATTCAGCCTCTCTCTCATGTATTTACTGCGTTTTCCACACAGTTGGCTGTGTTGGCTATGCTGTGTTTGGCTGTGTTGGCTATGCTATGTTTGGCTGTGTTGACAGCGCCAGTTCATTCACCACACATTTATTTGAGGTACAGCTGGCTATGCTTTTAATAAAATTAATTTATTGTAAACAGATCAGTGTTTGTTTGCCCACTCTGAATCAAATTATTGACTGTGATAATTCACTGTATGCTACAGATATTGTCTGATATATCCTAATGCAAACAAATATAATATTGCTTTAAATAGTCATGCAAAATTGGAATACCCACAGCCAACAGTTTGTGATCTTGAATGAGGCACAGCGAGGCTTTGAACTAAGGCAAAGGAGGATAACAGACACAGTCACCCTTGACTAAAGAAACTGTAATGAATCGTCTCCTTACCTGAGTCATGGGAGATAAGAGTGTTTTGTTAATGGTAGATGAGACGCCACCATCAGAAAATGTTTGTGTAAATGTTGTTTGGAACTGCAGGTATCTAAACAAAAAGTAATCTAAACAAACCATCCTCTCAAACAACAAAGAAACAGGAGTGTTTGTCGAGTTGTTTTGATTCCCTGTGTGATGCCAATATTTTAAGGTTTCTACAGAAATTGAAATTTGCCAGAATAACATCTGACTACAATGTCTTAGAAAAAACAGCCAGAGATGAAAGCAAATCACCTTCAGTGCTGGCTGACAAAAGTTTGGTATCTTTGAGGTTTTGAGGAGAGTTTTGCTTTAAAACCAACCAGCACAAACCTTCAGCTACTGCTAAATCATTGAATTTGTTATTGTGAAGTGAATTATTCAAATACTATTTGGTTTCAGTTTTTCAATATTATATCACACATCCATGTGTAACAGTTACTCAGCTCTGAAGAAATGCATGGAATGTCAGAGAGAATTCTGGGTAATTTATCTCTCCAGTGGGGTGTCCGACATTCACTTGACACTCGAGTGGATGGAACATGTGAGGTGTGACATTAAAACATGCAAACTTGCAGAATGAAAGGTATTATACTGAAATCCTTAAATTCCCTGTGGAGTTTTCTTCTTCTTCAACTCTTTTGGCCTCATTATTCTGCACTGGGAGCTTGTCAAAACTGTGGAATGCGGTTCAAAGGCGTTCTACAAACCTTCTAAAAATGGTCTCCTTGTTTTATGCTCTGAATCTTTGTAGAATGTAACTTTGTGATCCAATTGATATCCATAGTCTATAAACTCTTTATAAAAAATCTTTGTTAGCAGTTCTTGAGATCAAATTTGTGCCTCAGGAAAACAATAAGAAAGTTTTGGGTTCTGACACTTGGTGTCACAAGGAGGTGTTGACCTCTTTTGAACCTTATATCAACAACAGAAATGGTTGTTGTTTGGCCATTTTGTTTTTATTTAAACATATTCTAAGCCTATTCTTTGTCCCTTCTTATGAATGAACAATGCACATTTCACATCCGTTTGTAAAACATCCTAAACATCTGAGGAACGTTCAAAGAGCAACTCTCCAATGAATAACTGTGGGTTTCCAGTCACACATTGAGCAGCACTTGTGCAACACCACCCAGAAAACAAAGAGAAGACCTTCAGTTCACTGAGAAACATCTGAGATTGTGGAGGTGATAATCTTTTCCACCCATTCAGAACAAAGCAGCCTGTGAGATTACACTGAGACGAGACGAGAATTCTGATAGTGGGGTGGGGCCAGATGGTGTGGTAGAGCACACTGCACCTCTCTCTCTCTCTCTCTCTCTCTCTCATCTGTTTCTTTCTCTCACTCTCACCCTTTTTATTTCTCTCACTCGCTTTCTCTCTCCTGTTTCTCACTCGCTCTCTCTCTGTCTCTCTTCTGTTTTTTTCTCTCTCTCACTCTTTTTCTTTCTCTCTCTCTCTCTCTCTCTCTCTCTCTCTCTCTCTCTCTCTCTCAGGATTTACACAGCCGAGGTGGAGGTGATGTCAAGGGTGGTGAATTCTGTTACAGTCTACAGGGCCCATAAAGCACATGATTATTTAATTAGCTTTATCTCACCAGCAATTACTGCAGATTTACACAGTTCAGTGTGTGTTGAGTGGTTTTCACAGCTGGTAGAAGTTTGATGGTTTTTGCTTATAGAAGATCAGTGAATGTTTATCACAAACTGTTTTGTTTACATCCGTACAGTTTTGGAGTTACAGTATGTGTTGGAATATACAGTAACACTGTACCACTTAAAAACAAATAAACAACTATTGATTTCTTGCCCCATTTAGAATCATTTGGTACTTTTGGCGAGAACATTGACCTACTGTCGCAAGCATAAAATTCAGTATTGATCAGATTAATCTCCTATGGAGGAAAATGGCAGTGATAAGACAGACTAAGACAGAAGATGAAGAGATAAAGACAGAAAGAGAGTGATTGAGAGACTGCATGTGGATTCCTGCCAACAACATATTTAAGGTCTGCATACAGCTTGCTTCTCTTCACTCTAAAACTTTACGGCATTTACATTGTTACACATTACTGCAATAATAAAAATAGGCAAATTATCTCTAAAATCTATCCAATGGCAATTTAACACAAATGAATTTAAAAAACAACTGAACGTAGCAACGTATTGAGTAAACATAAGACAAATGTTCACACCTTCATTTCTACAGAAGATTAAAACATCACAGAAGGGGAATAAACAGTCGTAATATCTGAAACTCAGAGGCTCTAATGTTTCTCTGTTTCCCTAAAACACAATTACAGTCTCCAGAACAGACGCAGCTTAACGTCTAATTAGCCTGATTTATTTATACGGCACAGACTCTGAGAGGAACCGACAATTTGGATGCTGCACAAATCTCCGCAGTGGAGTCTCTGCAAATTTGGCCAGTCTCCACATAAACCAGCACATTAAAACTCTGTTCTGAAACCTACTAAGATGCCTACCTAGACAGCATTTCAACACAACAATGTGCAGACACAACACAGAGGCTTCAAACACTCTATATTCCAGTGATCTGTGATGCAGTAGCCTGTAGTACAACGGGTTTCTTCTGATGTAGAACATTTTATGTTATATATCATGTCTATAAAACCATTTTTCTTACATAGTCAGTGTAACATTTTAAAAACAATGCAGAATTTAAAACTTTTAAATAACGCTACTATAACCACACAATAATTGTGTGTAATGTCTAATATTACAATGTGTTTTTTTTCTCTCTAATGCTGGACATGTGACCTGATCCAAAACAAAAAGGTTAATAAAACATTCCCATTACATTACTGAACATGCAGCAGACAGTGAGCTGAATAAAAGCAGCTGTTTGTGTGACAGGTATAATTATCAGACTAAACTGTCTCCTGCTATTGGATACAACAGCGGGGCACTTTGCTGGTTTTGGTGTGTCAGCACACAGAGGGTAATTGAATGTAATGGGGCGGGTGGGTGCCTTATTGATATTCATTATGGGATGTGTTGAGAAAGAGCATGTCTGTTACATGCCTCTGGGTAAGAGACCTTTCAGAGAGTGTCCTGCCACTGACGTCTTCAGAGGACATTTAAAGGCTCTGACACAGATGCATTGTGGGAAGGAATAAAGACTGCAGAGAGGAAATTACATTTCATCTATCTAAATATATAAATATCTAAAATATCTATCTATGCATTCAGTGAAAACAAATTAGGCTTTGTAACTCCAACTAAATGTCAAACTAGATAAATAGGTAGTTTCTGAATTCAGTTAGTTTTATTCTGCTTTTTATGATAATCAAAGTATAATGTTACACATAACACAGTTAACATGTAACAGTATGCCTGAACAAGCACATAATAATCTTAATAAATTACAATATTCCTGTTTTGCACGAATGCTGTGGTAAAACTACAAAACTGTCCTTTGGCTCCACCTGGTGCCAAAACCTGAAAATAAGAACAGTGTAAACTTACCAAAGACTTTTCCAAGGAAGAGAGACTTGACCAAGTTGAACTGTGTGTCTGAGGCTTCAGGCAGGGTGTAGCTGACTGGTGGATAATGATCCAGCTAAAAGACACACACACACACACACACACACACACACACACACACACACACACACACACACACAGAGTTTGGTGACAGTTTTAATTACCCTGTTACTGCACATTTACCGACACTCCTAATTAGCATGAGGCATCTTAGCCTCTGTATCAAAAAGAATTATTTCCACCAAATTGCTTTTTTTTGTGCTTGAAAATACGGCTGCTGTCTGGGTCTCCTCTGTGCTGTGAAAGTAGCTCTCATCACCGCACAATGCCATGAATACAAATGAGTCTGACAGAAAGAATTGGAGGCTCCGACACAATAGCGTTTGTCTGACATATTTCAGCTCTAATTTGTTCCACTGATGTGATGGACTGATAAATGCAGGCATGTTTATTCAGACGCCTTCCAGGTGCATTTGTGCTGTGAAACTCATTCCCCCTCCCTCACCATAACCTGGCGCTTTCTGCTCCTGCTAATGACAGAGGGGATGATACCTTTTATCAATGGGATAATGTGACCAAATTAAATGGCTTGCAGCCTATTTACCTTTATCTTGGGAAACTAATGGGCAGCAGGGAGTCTGAGAGAGAGATAGAGGTTGTCCCATGTGGTGCTACGGCCCGGTTCTGATGCGGCTAGCACTAATGAGACCTACTGTGAGACCTGCTGTAATTAATCTCCATCAGACATGGTGCCTATCTGTCAGGACCTCTCCTGCACACAGCCACCCAGAGAGGTACACTCGTCTTGGGAGGCAGCAGCCGCGTCTCCAAACTATGAGCTTCGTGCCGGGTTCTCCATATTACTTGGATGCAAGCTGACCTGACAGCAAGGTAAAAATGCTAAGATGCTAAAAGAATTAATTACTACAAATGAATAATGCATTTCTAAATGAAACGATGCTCTGCTTTTAGCCCTGGGGTTTAAAAACTTCAAACTAAAAGATCAAGTATAACTCTGACTGTTCTCTTAGTTCTGTTATGACCTTTCACTGTCTGATTCAGAAAGGTTGTGACGCTTCATTTATCACAGGTGTGGGTGTGTTGAAAGGTCAGAAGCTGTTATTGGCTCTCGCGTTCCTGTAGAATCTCTTCTCTTTAGAAACAGCAGCTGCCCAGAATCTTTATCTGGTATTACTGCAAATTAGAAAACGTCAGTTTAAATCCCACTTTTGAGTCACACATTGAGCGAATACATGCACATACACTAAAATGTGATTTAAACGTTTTTAAAGATGCTTTAGATGTTTTTTTTTATCTTTTTGTATAGATTTTTTTCTTGTTTTTTAAATGTTATTTCTTCTTTATTAAATCAACTTTCCAGCAGATTTTATCCAGCCCAAACACCCACAGGAACAATTAAATAAAGCTTAATACATTTAGGCATTTAGCAGATGCTTTTGTGCAAAGCGACTTACAAAGTGAGGAAAACAAGGAAGCGATAAATCACAAGATAACAGTATGAATAACCATACAATTTTTCTTGATATATAATACTCCAGTACTGTACTTAATAGAACTGTTTACACCTTTATGTAACTATCACTTTTTTCTAATATAAAAGATTCATATATAAACTATAATAACAGCTTGCAATATGTATTTGTGTGTGTGTGTGTGTGTGTGTGTGTGCATACATAACTGGGCTATTAAAGCAGGTAAACAGATTATGGTCTCTGTTTCTCTCACTCTCTCTCTTCCTCCCTCTTGTTTACAGTCTTGCTTTAAGCCTTCATGCCCACAGGCTTATTTCATCCATTTAGACAAGGGGAATTTAATTATTTGATTTAAGAGTCTGAAACAAAGAAGGGTCCCAAATAATTTCACCTGAGAGAAAGACAGAGAGAGTCAATAAGCAAACAAGTCTACGATTTTGCTGACAAGGTCACAGTATATCTGACATGTTCTCTGAACCTCTGTCATTCTATATTGTTCCCTTAGCGCATCTGTCACGGTGATGGTATTGGGAGTGGCAGTGATTCAGAGTCATAACAGGCATAACAGCTCCATCACCTGTCCTGAGACGCTGCTTGTTATTAGCAAACGTCCTGCAGATGGGACATCAGACCTTGAGATGGAGGTTTGGTGGAGCTCATGTGTTTCCTGTGATCTTGATTACTTGGTTATCACCGAATCTTTGTGGAGTGTCACAAATATCGATCTCACCCCCTGCTTCATGTCTCACTATTTAGGACATAATAAAAATCTGAAGTGCACAGTGAGTCTCAGTTTAGGGATCAAAATGGGCTTTCAATTATCCTGCTTCTGTCCTGCAGATGGGCCGGAGAGACTGGCGCAATGCATTATGGGTAATAGCCACAGAAACATCTACTCACATACTGTACTTGTATAGCACATACTGTATAGCACACGCAGTTTCAAAACCTAGTTTGTTGCCTGTTGTCTACATATGCAGCTGTCTTCTTAGACAGCATTATTGCTATAGGCATCACAGAACCTCAAATGTGACCGATTGATAGCTACTAAGTAACTAAACAATCTTTCAGCAAGATTTTTTTAATCCAAAGCAAGTATAGTGTTATATATTACAACTTGATTCAATTATGTTTTACCTGTATCTCTATGTCTCTCTTCACTCGAGAGATGTTGACGGTGTGGGGCTGTCCGTTGGCCAGGTTCCTCTGGTCAATATCAATGGTGAAGGGTTCTCGGAGACCACCCAAGCTGTAACGCAGCTGCAGGGTTCCTGTGTGAAGCAAATCAAGACAGAAACACTGGGAAGGAAAATGTTCCTCTCGGTTCTTCTTGAGGAAAGTTCCTCTCAGGCCATCCAGCAAAGATGGATGTAGAAAGCTTGAGTGAGTGAGGTCATCTAGAACCAGTGTTCAGTAATATTGTTTGCACTATGACATCACTTACTGTTACTGTACACTACTGTACAATGGAACACACACTAATGCCCTACAGGCTACAAAAGTGAACCTAACCTCATTTGGGTTACAGCTTGGACTGCTGAGATAAATGTGCTCACAGGCCACAGAGATTAATTTAATGTGGGCTTGGGCAGTTTAACTGAAAGAATTAGGTGTAACCTGCCTTGTGCGTCCACTTTAAATTTTATGGAATGGGTCTTTAATGAAAGCATTGCTCAGCACATTAAACTGAGGTAAATCTGAGTCTGTGCTTAAAGAGAAACTGTGTCCCTAAAGGAAACAATGGTCTTTTCTTTAAATACCAGAAGTGAATGAATTCTTTTGTTGCGATTACACCAACAAATGAGTTGTAATTGTCATTTTTCATATTATTAGATGTACTGTTGAAAATTGTTTTAAATTAATTTTAAAGTTAAATAAAATTATTACAAGCAGTAAAACTATTTAAGTAATAATAAAATAATTTAGCCCTAAATTAACACACACAGATGTATGTATCGTGTCACCATCCACACTGACAAAGATTTCATACAGTACAGACTTTAGCCAGAAAAACATTAAACGGACTGTACAGTATAATTTAGATGAAGGTGAATACTAAAGCAAACATCTACAGATCATACAGAAGAACATGTCCTACCATCTAGCAGTGCCTCAGACAGATCTTACCATTGTGACGAAGCACCACAGCCATGTACTCCTGGGTTTTTGAGCTGACGTAGACCAGGATGCTGGGAGTTGTGGAGGTACTGAAGCTGAAGGTGAGGTCTTCTCGTGTGAGGTTGGTCTCTGGTGTGAGACTCTGAATCTTGCTCTTCTCATCCAGACTGGAAGCTGCAGCCACTGCTTCTGGTATAAGGTTATATCTGACCAGAGTTCCTGCCTCAAAGAAACCTCCAACATCTGGAAGAAGAGGAGATGTTTCTTTAGACAGCAGCAATGTGTGGAGTAAATGTTTTTAACTGGGCCAAAATTGTTAACCAATCAGATTTGAAAGGGAAGGAAGACCCTTAGTTCAGATTTAGTGCTGGAGTTGGGACAGTGGCAGGACTACAAATATTGCTCCAGGGGCAACGAGAAATAAATGAACCAGGAACAGTGTGGAAATAATATCAGCCATCTGCAGTAAAAACTGACATTACTTGTATGTTTTATATTCATGAGCAGGCCTCACCACAGCTATAAAACTGAGAGGACACCATCTTATTAGCTTTTTACTTGAGAGGAGAACAAAGGTCCTTATACAGATCGTTTAACCTGCTGCCAGGAAGTGTGTGCAAGTGTGCGGAGATGCGTCTTACACAAGCAGTATAAACAATGCGGGATTTGTTGCATATGGGGTGGAACAGAGGGAACCATGGGAAATCAAGATGGGTAATGAGGTAAATACACGCAAGGGTAGGAAGAGTAAACGAACATGACAACGCAAAACCTGCACTGAATATCTCACATGCACAGAAGACACGGTGGGTTTATCTGCAATTCACTGTGTTTGTATTCTCCCATTCAACCATGTTACTCACGGGAACGTACAAATGAGCTCTGCACAAATTCTGTATCGGGTAGAAAGACGAAATCGGTGCAGAGACTATAGATTGGTTTAATTATTCGCTGCAGGGCCCTTGAGCATTCTGCACTTTTTATGAGGCTGTGCTGCAGGTTCAAGAGCAACAGATACTGAATTATGTGAATTATTCTCCAGATATCACAAACTGCAGGGCTTCAGTATAAAGTCAACTGCTGGGGTTTGTTTTGAAGATTCAAACCCACAGAGAGGCGCACGTGACTATTGTATTAACTCCTTTAAAACCTCATGCAATCTGACATACACTGTGATCAGTAAAGACAATAGAAGTGTATGTGGTTTTATATACTGTACAGTGACTTAACAAAACTGGAATTTGGCTCATCAGCCCGTAAAGGAATAGAGGGATTTAAATAACATCCTGCTGATTAAAGCCACAGGCAAAAGCATGAGTAAATTAAAAGTGTCTGTCGCTACGGTAACCACAGAGGCCGCAGAGTTCCTACTTCCACTCATCCTCTACAATAAAGACAAACAGATGCTTTTGCAACAAACATAAACAGAATTGAATCACTTGCATTCTAAATAATTATACAAAATATTGTAAACAGAGTGTGAACAAACTGTTTTACAACAATTTTAATATTAAAAACAGGAAGAAAAGGAAAATTATATAAAAACTGTTCAGATCATACAAGTATATTACACACAAAGTTTGTAGACAGATTGTAAAATTGTTCGGTTACACCACAGAAACCACAAAACAAGATTTTTTTATGACACACAAATTGCATTAAACTGGCTAAATGTATAAAACAAAATCTAATATTTCAGTAAGAAGTAATGAATAACGTTATTCATTACATAATCAGATTTTAAATGTGCTAAATAACACAGATAAATGCGAGCGGAAGTGAGACACATTCGTGACTGTAAACCAAACAGAAGCAGGACTGAGAACCGATCGCTCTTCCTGGACTGGAGGTGATGTATAATCGAGTCACAGACGTCAGGCAGTCTGTGAGAGCAGCCGCACTGACCCAAGGCCACAGAATCTGAGAGAATTCATTACTGACTGAAATATCCAATACAGCACAAGTAAATATGTGTAAGATGGAAATGTAAGCTAAAACCTTGCAATTACAAGGCCGTTCATGCATATTTCAGGCGGGAGGAAATGTAGAACGCTGAGGGCAAAGATGAAGGCTTTGGCTCTCTGGGAATTGGTGTGTTTAAACGGAAGGCTTGAAGAGTTTGATGGGGGTCCTGACAAAGGGCCTTTGCATGTCAGTGATGTGATTAGCATATTCAAATGAGAGGGTGGGGCTAGACAGAGTAGTATATATAT
>JBAJNP010010206.1:0-16810 GCA_036877545.1 Yasuhikotakia modesta
CCCTGTATGTGTGTATTCTGTCTAAGGGCTCCCATTTGGGTAACCCCCCTGCTGTAATCCTATCAGGATGTATCTGTGGGACCTGGTATAAAGCTCTGTCACAGACAGAGCTTTGGGTTAAGTTTCAGAAGACTGCTATGCTACACGAGCACCTTCAATAAAACTCTTTTCCCCTGAACTTGGTCCAGCTTTCTTCATTTATGTACTAGAAGCATTCTAGTACATTGGCGAGCCACCCAACAACTGCTTAGCCAAATTCAAGGAAATCTAACAACACGGAACATGTGGACAGATTGAAGAGCCGCACAAGAGCATTGAGAGCCGCAAGCAGCTCGCGAGCCGCGGGTTCGCCACCCCTGCTCTATTATGTGAACAATAGCAAACATAAAAGCTAAAATTGTATTTCCTCATCACATCTTAATGAAATGGGATTATTGCGGGCAGGGTAATTGGCACACATGGGGGTCATTAAATGAAGTAAAATGTTTCAGTTTGTTGTCAGGGTGCACTTTGCTTCATTTATTTTTTTACCATGAGGCATTGAATGCAAAGTTTGAAGTCCTGCCATAACCAGCAGTTTTAAAAAAAATGACAGTTGCGGAATGCATTTAAGCATCTTCAGGGCACAAAGCATGTGATCCTCTTAAAACAAACAAGCTGATATAACCCAACTACTGGAAAACTATACTTTTAAAAAAGTATTTAAATGTGATAGCTGAACAAAGCAACTCAACGGACTCAGTTCAGTTCAATTCAGTGTTCTGGATTTAAGAGAAGGCATTTTTTAAAACATGATTATTAACTGCGAAGATGGTTTTAATTGTGGTAATTATTACATTATTACATATTAATGAAGCACAATGATTATCTTTAAACAAAATGAATTATAGTTTGTTTCTGAGTCATTGACAAGTCTTCCATTTGTCTCTGATTCGTGTCATGTAACTTGAGTTTCCCATCTATAGATGTTTTCAGCAGCTAGCCATTGAGTGAAGATGCAATGTCTAATTTGAACACAACATAGGTGTTTCATTTTTACTTTTTCTTTTCCCTTTCCCTAGATGGAGTACTATTATTAAAGCAGACCAACAGCTTGTCGTTTTGTTCACCACAGAAGAGGTTCTGATTTCACTTTTTTTACATATCTTATGCAAATATTCTATAAATACAATCGCTTTTGTATTTTATGAAATGCATAATAAAGTAAGCAAGCATGTAGATCAGTTTTGATGAGACTATGTTTATGTTGTAGAGAGAAGATCACTTCCTGTATATTCAAAGATTTAACCCAAACACTGTGGTAAAACACAGATTTGGGACTGAGCCAGGTCTCTCCACACCTCTCAGCTTCTCTGCTACATGCAGGGGTAACAGCATACACTTGCTCTGCTTGTGTAAGTTTCCATTCTATTCATCCTACCATTAATGCATGCATACCATAACTGATATTAGCACTACTGGCTTTGTAATTTCTCTGTTTTTGTTCAGACTCTAATGGCAGTCTTTATGAGAGTGTGCTCAGAACCTCAGGCACAGAAACAGAGGGTGTCCAGGAGCTTCCCCACTCCCTGCTTTTCATTCTGCCAGTTGGGGAGGAGCATCAACAATCTGGTGCTGTTGTTGTGCTTGATGAGGCTCATGTAGCTGTAGTTGGATTCCCCCACCCATCAGCTGGAGCAAGCAAAGGTCTTACATTTTACACCTGACTTTTTATTGTCTTCATGTTTTTTTTAGAAGTACATTCTGTGCTTTTGTTTGTAAGTAACCCAGTGTATCGTTGCTGGAATTACTGATGTTATATTTTCTACAGATTACCTATGCATCTGGAATACTTGCTTCCAAACTCTTCAGGCTAGCAAAGAAATGCCAGGAAGGATCTATTCCCAGGTTTGCTTAACCTCTTTTGAAATCTAGCAAGAAGATACATCTGTTTAGTCCTGAAGTGAAATAACACTGTATTTCTCCCCACTACAGTTGTGGTGCTATGGTGGGAAGCTGTATGTTCCTCATGGCAAGACAATATCAGTAATTCCCTTTGAGTGTCAGAAGTCAACTCTCGCGGCAGCTATGGGAAAACTAAAGCAGTCTAGTCAGAATGGTAAAGACTTTTTCTGTTCAAATGTGGGATGCATGGCATATTTATTTATTGCATGACAAAAAAAAGCCTTTATGTTTTCAGCCGAGTCCAAGTCATGTGGCCTTGTGTCCTCTTGGACCACCCAGCTGCAAAGTAACATCACAAAGATACCAGACAACAGTAGAAGAATGTCAACCAGACATACTGTAAGACATTGTAAACTGCACCATACATAAAAATGTCATAAAACATATTTGAAATGTGATTGGAGACATTGATTGTTGGCTTTAGATGTCAGAAAATTTTATTCAAAGTCCAGCAGTGGCTTCTCCTGTGACGATGTGTAATCAAAAACCAATATAAGCAAGCATCAAATTTAATGCTAGAGAATATATTTCCACCATTTTAGTTCAGCTTATGAATGTGATAAAGATTTAAAAAAATGCAAGTTTAATTAGTTCAGTACTGTATACTTTAATATACTTTAATATACTTTATACTTTGGTTATGTCTGCTACTGTCTTCTGATTCAAGATGTTTTTTATTTTTTTTTCTTATCTACAGATCAGGACCTCTGCACAGACATTCGATCAGCTTATGGAATGCATTAAAGTATGCTTTTATAATTAATAAAATTGCTCTTTATGTGGCTGTTCTGCTAAAGAATTTGTAAAATGTATTTTTTTTTCTAGATGGGCACAGTAGATGACGTCCAGATAGCAGTGGGTGAGTTTTTTTGCCGGACTTCTCTGAACGACCTCCAGCTGGTAGCAGGAAGAATGGCATTTAAACTAGTGTCAAGATCTCAGACAGATGGCAGCTTCTACCCTCACAATGCTTTTCTACAGCTCTTGAAAACACAGTATCTCTGCCACAGGTCAGAACACAATTAGTGAGCATTTTACCAAATTATCTCCCAGCTACTGTTTTTGTTCTGAGGGTACTTTTTTTGCAGTTTGTGTCCTGAACTGCTGCCTTTGGCTCTGGAGAGAAAGGATTTCAGTCTCTGTCAGATTGCTTTTCAACTTTTCTCTGACATTCCTGAAGCCATCACCTGTTCCTATCTCAAATCTATTCTCAGGTGCGTTTTGCTTGCCTAACAATTATACTCCTGACAAAGGGAGTATTTGTCCCATAATAATAATAAGCAATATCCTAGTGTAAATTACACAAAAGTTGAGGTCAATTGTTATATGACAAGGACTGTAAAATTGTAGAACGTCTTCTGCCCTCTGCCATCCCAGTGTGAGCTCATGTTCTCTTTCTAGGCTTTTTGCATGTAAATGATCAAATACACATACTTATATACAAATCTTTGAGAATTTGTGAGTTCTTGTAAACAATTGATTACATCTTAAGTGAAGAAACGCTTTGTAGGAAAAAGATATTTTTATAATTAAGTCCTATGTGCATATAAGCAGTAAAAGACACAATAATGGATTACAATTGCTTGTTTTTATGCATCTATTTGCATTATACACTGCTGTTATTTGTTAATCAAACAACAACAGTACAAAAACTTTTTTTAAAGTTACTACTGACTGTTTGCCTCATTACTTATTGAGGATGTTTTCCTTTAACCCTCCTATTATCTTAAGGGTCATTTTGACCCCATTCAATGTTTAATATCTCTAAAATTCTTGATTGGCATAATTTTTTGTCTTGTTATTTAATGGCTTTTTAGGTAGTAAACAAGTAAACAAAGCACTCGACACACAAACTTAAACTTCTTTAAAAATCGTATTCTGGAGGTTTAAATTGCTGGGGTCTTTAAAATGAGGATAATAGGAGGGTTAATTTGGTAAGTATTTAGGTAAAACAGCAAATATTTCACAAAATTAGCCACTCTGAAGGCAAAACTCACAAATATAAAATGTGAACCTGGTGTGACTGGGACTGCTTTTCTGTCCCTTTGTGGTGCGATACTTTGGCTCAGTTGTATTTTTGTCCTTTTTATCTCTGTGCGCCATAGTACTCCTGACTCAAAAGTGGACACATTGAATCTTGATACGGACAGTGTAATGTTCATGAAAGTTCTCACACGGATCAGATGCCCATCTGAGGAGGGTGGCCAGCAGAATGGCTTCTCTATTCTAGCGCTAGAGGACGGTGGGTCTGATACCCCTAGCAGCAAGTCACAGAGAGAGCCCCTAACCCTGGATATGAGCTGTCCTGTGGGATTAAACAAGGGTGCCCTACTGTATCCTTTAACTGTATTGGTTTATAACTAAATTAACTTTATGTGGCATGGTTCTTTTTCAATGTTTTCTTTAATCTGTCTATTAGAAATGAGGTTCTTCAAACAGCATACAGTGACAGACTCCTGCTGCCACATCTTAAAAATCTCACAGTTCCACATGTCACAGTGAGTATTGGTAATCCAGTGTTTCTAAAAGGGCTTAAAGTGCTTTGTGACTGTTCTTGGAGGTTTATGTTTTCAGTGATTTACTAGAATGGCTATTTAACTTTTGTTAAACAATTGTTCTTGCCTAAAATAATGTTTGTTTTTCTTGCTTGGTCTTGACAAAAAAAGACAAGAAAAAAGTTCTATTTGTGCATCTTGTTCCCAAAAAAATGTTTTTACTTATTTACCATAAGCACAATTAAAGATTTAAAATATATTGCTTATATTTATGGATTTTTAGATTTATTATTATGCTATTATTAATAAATAGTACTTTTATTTGCCACAGTTGCCTTTAATAGTGGTTCTCCAACCACTTACATCAAATACCTCCACCTCCTCACAAATACCACCTATTTTGTGGCTCTCCAAGTACCACCAGAATGTGGCTTAACATTCGTTTATTTTATTTAATTCGGTAATTCCTCTGCTTTTCACTAGAGGGAACCCACATACAACTAGTGGTAGAGAATCAGTGGTTGTAATGTGAGCTGCACATACACAAATTGTAATGTGAGCTGCACATACAGTATGATATTGTGTCTCTGGAACAGAGCACAGAATAGATTGTATGCCAAATTGACGCAGACATCAGAATGTATCCGAGCCATTTAAATTCTGTACAGATTGTTGTATTTTAGTGCTTTGGAGGAGATTAAACATTGCAAATAGAAGAGGGCACAAACACTGGTGCAAAAAAATGAGAGACTGTAATATTCAAAATAAGATAATGTACTGTTTGTAAACTCTATTATTCAGGTCTTTCTACAGTATCTACAGTTCCTTTACCTTAAATATTCTCATGAGACAGACAAACAAATCCAAGCTCTACGCTCGCCAAGTATGGCTCAGGTCTGTCCCAAATTATAAATATCCAATACTAATACAAAGTGAACAACACAGTAGCTTAAAGTTAATATTTTTGTTTTTTCTTCAAGATTGTGGACTGGGTTTGTTTATTACTAGATGCTCACTTCACAGTCTTGGTTATGGCACCAGAAGCTAAAAGACTGGTTTCTGAACTTCACAAATTTGTGAGATCGCAGGTAAGACATGTCTTATTGTAAATGGTTAACCATTGATTTTATTATGCCTAAATTAATATAAAATGTATTTTAATTGTTTCTTTCTCAGGTAAAACTTTACACAGAGCTGGGCAAAATTAAGGGAAGTCTTCAAGTGCTCAAGAAATCCAAACAATCTGAAGATTTTGCCCTGTACTCCATTAAAGTTATTGAGTTCTTTTAGATGTCCTGTACAGCTTATTTTTAATAAATTCAATCAATGGTCTTAATAGGCCCAGCGAATTAAGTGTTATTTTCCTTTTATATAAATCTGTTAGTCTAGTATGTCATTAGAAAATATTTCCCTAGAGGCTCCTCTATAATGTCGTCTGTTTTACTATACTTAATCATTTAAACCATTCAGTCCCCTTTTGCTTATGAAATTTTATTCTAAATTGTCCTTTAGTGGCCATTTGTATTGCTCAGATTACGGACAAATACATTTATGAAATTGCATTTTGAAATGATTCAACATAAGAACAAACAATCAGATCTTAATTTTCTTTGCTAACCTGCAATTTTGGTTTTACCAGTGACTTGTCTGTTTGGTGGCTCTTGCTTTGGGACTGTGGGCAGGGCTGTATAAAGTTTATAATTATAGGCATACTAGGGTGTTTTGATTTTAATGTGTATGAAAAATGTTATACCTGTAACAAAGATAATACCTTACGACAAAATAGAAGTTGTTGGCTAGATTTTGTGACCATCTCCAATATTTGGAGATAGATCATTTTATTAGATACGTTGGCCATTATTTTGAGGTATAATCATAAACCAACACAAGCAGTTCCTCTTCAATTCAGTTTTATATTGCTTATTACAATGTTACATTGCTTCAAAGCAGCTTTACAACAAAATACTAAAAAAAACATTAATATACAAATGAAAATGAAATAAAAAAAACAATTGCGTTTAAAAGTCCCTGATGGTATTTCCATCACAAGTCGCAAGTTTTGGGTTTTAATTTCTTGAATATTCGCATTTAGTGCGTGCCCTTACTTGGATAACTCACTTAACTTTAATTCAGGATAATAAACTTACAATCGCCGCATAATCAGGTTAAGTACAGATAACTCATATATGTGTACATACATAGATTATATACATAAGCGATTTCTAATTATCACAAATGAAGACAAAAGCGCAAACAGACCATCTTAATTGTTATACACTGGACTTTAAAGCAGAATTAAAGCTGCAAGCAGCGATAAGCGGGACCTCGCACCGGTGCCACCGCCACCCAACACTGCTAGCACCACCCAGTGCCACAGCTACATGTTGGCTTTAATAACAGTGATTTGTGGGCAAAAGCATATGTTAATCGTAGTGTAAAATATGCCACTTCCTGTGTAAAACACACCACTTCCTGTTGACTGCAAGTGGCGCTATATCCGTAACTGAGTATTACACTGTAGATGTGTTTAGGCCATGATTTTTGTCAAATGTGTGAAGAATGGGGCCGTTCAGAGACTGTAGGCCTAAATTACAACACCTTTTTCTTCATGGAAAAATGCAAAATTTTGGCAGCCCACCACGGTCATGTTCTTGCACGAAAACTCAAACGCTTCGCAATTTAACATCGCAAAGGCCTTAAGATGAGAATGACACAACCACAAAGTTGATCGGATAAAATCTCTAGGAGGAGTTCGTTAAAGTATGACACGTGGAATTTGTCAAAAATAATAAAAATTCAGATTTAATTAAAAATAAATAATCGCCTATTGGGATTAGAGGTTCGATCCAAGAGATTTTTTTTAATGAATTAAAGTGTTCTATGAGCCTACCAAATTTGGTACATGTACGTTAACCGTAGTGCCATGGGCAGGTTTAGGTGGCCTAATTTTAATTCCTCTAATAGATTTGAATTTTCGCAGGGGCTGGTGCGTGTTACGGGCCTCAAAAATGCGACGAATGATGGAGAAGAAGAAACAACACAGAAACAATAGGGACTTCGCACGCTTAGTGCTGGGTCCCTAAATACCAATCCGCACATACTTTCTCTTGTGCAACTGTCCGCCGACAGCTTAAATGATTCTTTAATTAAACACGCTGTAATGCAAGCTTCTATGGATAACGTAGCATGCGAGTGGTTTTTCTATAATCTTTGTGTTTTTTGAGGATGTACATAAATGATACTTTGTCAAAAGTACCGACCCAGATGGGACTCGAACCCACAATCCCCAGCTCCGGAGGCTGATGCCTTATCCATTAGGCCACTGGGTCCACACGGTGTACAATTGAGAAACAACGGGTTTTAAATAAATGTCATGGGACGTTTCCACTCTTAATTCAAAATATATAATGAATCGATTTATATATATGTGTGCGCGCGTGCGTGTGTGTGAACAATTGTGCAAAAAACACATTACATTATTCGGACGAAATCTTTACCTGTTTGAACAATAGAAATCTGGTCGTATCAAATCTCGCGATATTTTGTGATTACCATAGAAATCATGTTTTTTAGTCCTGAATCATATTACCATTCTATTTACTACTTTTAAGTACATAGCAAAAGAGTGTGCAAGTACTGTGACATAACTGCTAATCTTTAACATATTTTACAAAAATACCTTTACTGGGAACTGTATGTAGGTTATACTATTAGTTATACTATTATTAAGATGCTTTTTTAATGAGAAGACAAAGTGTAACGGCATGTCGCGACAGGTTTATGGCATCACGTGTTATATTACAGTGTTATTATTAATACTGTGTGTAATATGATATTGTATATTTTGTTAATATAAAATAACTACGTTTTCTTTGTTCGGCTCGTGTTTTGTTCATGTTCATTTTTTTCTTTTTATCAGTCAAAATAAGACTTGAATTGTACATTTTAAAACTGCTGTGTATTAAGGTTGAGCTTTGTCATTGCTACATAAAATTTCATATCTCGCAGGACAGATACACAGTGTTACACAGAAAAAATAAAAAAAATGAAAATAAATAAACAATATACACCCATATACTAATTATTAATAGTATAAATACACTATTAATATTAAGACTTGTCTTTCTTGGCTGCTTCGGAGTGGCTGCTAAACACTATAGAGGAAGAGTATCCCCCCTGGGTTCAGCAGTGTTGTCTCATCTATCAGCCACATATGCTTGGTGATTCACCATTTTCAGACCCTAAGAGTAAACATGCAAAAGAGCATGTATCTCCCTGAATGGTCTATAACTAATCTGAGCATGTCTTTAGTAGCAAAGCAAACCTGCCTGTCTACAAAGAGCACACAGAGGATTTTGTCTGCCCTGTATCTGTTTATGCATGCCCTCTGTCACCCTAAAACCCCTGGAGTTTCAAAGACTCCTGAGTCTGATAGCAACAGCATTGTCTGTATGCCACCTCTGTCATCTCCTTATGCGGCCCCTGCAGTGGTGGCTGAATGCTTGCATTCCTCTGAGTGAGCATCTGTGGCAGTATACATGTGCATGAAAGCTTTGAAGATGTGGCGTGAACCAGGTCGACAACAAGCTGGGAAGTCATCTGTGAATGAAACCCTGTTTAGGGCTTCTGTTCAGAAATATCAAGGACTTTTTTCTGACCCTGATTCACCTGATCATTTGTCAGGTATGGCTACAGCCTTCTCATCTTCTGTCTGATATTAATTTTGTATTTTGAAACATTTTTTATTTTTACATTAACATTAAATTTTTTAAGTAAAACATTTTCTTGGTTTAGGTTAAAGTTTAATTTATTTGTGCTTTTCACAATGGCACAAATTTAATCATTTGAAAATGAAAAAATAACAATATAAATAAAATGTTAAATAATAAAGTATATAAGTATGAAGTGAAAATTAAAATCTGATAGAATTATTAAACTAATGCAGTGATCAAATATTACTGTACTGTGGAAATTTACCTAGGTAAGTTGTCCAAGCTGGGGTCAGCAGACTCCCTGTAAGCAAGCCAACAGGGTGTAACAGACCTGGGAGACCTCGAGAGGATCCATGTGCCATGTTTATTAATCAAGGTCAGACAGGCAGGGGTCAAAAACAGCAAACAACAGCAATACAGGGACAGGTCAAAAGGCAGGCAGCAAAAAATCAAACATCAGGGAACAAACACAGGTAAGAAACAGGTAAGTAGCTATCTAGAAAACCACTCAGAAATGATCACCAAGGCAAATCAAGACTTCACAAAGTTTGTTTAACTGAGGTGAGTATTTATAGAGTCCTTGATTGCAGATGAGCTGCTGAGAGGGGCGTGGGCTAGGACGTAGGACAAGGAAATGTAGTCTCAGGTGTGGGCTTCTGCTGGTGGTGGTCAGACGGAGCCACAGAGACCGATTTGTGACACAGGGCAACAGTGGCAAGTAATCAGTGGCAACTTATTAACAGTGGCAACTTATTAATTACCTCCAGTAATTAATAAGTGGAGAAAAAAACCTTGTGAGAAACCATGTTAAACAGGGAGGGCCAGTTTTCCTCTGGCTCGCTGCAGTCCATAGCCATGACTATGATAGATTAAAGAAAAGCAAGGCTTTACATTAAGTGGTGTATATGTAAATGGTAGTACAGGTGAGATTATAACTGTCAACAAGGATTAACAGGGTGACAGTAATAGCATTGCATCTTACTGTTACTGATTGCAGCTGTTACAAACTATTTACTTTAAAGGCCTATTTAAAGATAAATAAAATGATTTGTAACAATTAACAGGGATCCCCCTAAGAAAGATCCCTGGGGTCCCCGCTCTCATCCTCCATATTCTCAACCACAAAACACTTATTGAAGTGCAAATAACAGGATTATTAAATTTAGTTTATTAAACTAGGGAGCATCATAAACTTTGGGAGGGGCAATGTGCCAAAGTAAATTACAATAAACAAAGCTAATTTTATATACAAACTAACCTAAAAAATCAAATAACAAATAAAATACAAATTCTTAACTTCCTGCAAACATAAGATAAAACGAAAGAAACACCTGAAACACCCCCTTTCTTGAGCACAATGAAGTAGGGGCTGCAGAAGCCCCTGTTCATGTCGGTATACAGGATGACTTCTGTCACACCTTCTAAACTGAAAGTCTTTTAGTTTCCATTTAATTGTAAGAATGTTTGCAGAATTCGTGTTGTAGCACAACAATACAATCATAGCAGGTATAGCAGAAAAAAATATTACAGTCACATTGACAATGCGTGCAAGGCAGAATGACTAGGCACATTTATTTAAACATACTTCATGATGTATATCAACAATATACTATAGCCATGCATAGTAAAGTGGAATTACAATTATGCTTAATAAAAACAAAATACATGCATGCAACAAAAAATATATAAAAACTATACTGGAAAGTGGATTAGTCTTGTTAACATTAAATATATAACATAGCAAACAGAATCACAGTGGTAACTTGTAAATAACAAGTTATAAGATAAATAATCATAAATCTTACTTTAAGATGCACACACATAATAGCTACTCAGTTAAATGAGAGCATATTCTCAAGGGGATGGTAACAGTATATAATGATTAAATATGTTACAGTAAAACCACAACAATACAGATCGACAATATAACAATTACACAATTACATTGCACAATTGTTATATTGCTCAGGTGTATACTATAGTAAATAATCAGTCTTTAAGTAGTCAGTCTCTTTATCTTTCATTTTCAACAAATCTTAACTACACAAAGATTTACATTATTGTATTTTGTTTAACATAACAGAGTTATTTTCGCGTTGTTAACTCGGCGTTGAACTTTACCGCATCAGTTGATTTGTGCTGTAGTTTAACAGTTGCGCGTTGTTGACACGTGGTTTTTGGGACAGATCGCTTTCCATAGTGTGAGACTACAGCTGACGTTTCCAGCGTTGTAGTACGGCCCTCGAATGCGTCATCGGAGTTAAGAACGAGGAACTGGTAATCCTTTTCTTAAACCTATAATAACTTTAAACTTACGAAATACGTTTAAGCGATTCTGCTCTCTATGGTTCTAATTATGGTCGCAACTTATTTTAACAGTTTCTTTAGCGCGTAAAAATGTAATTCACAGACTTAAAAAATGTCAGTGAGTGAATTACAGCATATGGATAAAAGCATCTCGTGGCTGGAAATCTTAACGTTCTGTATGTAACACGTTGTGTGTGTGTTTAAATCTCTCATCAAATTATTTTATTGTTTTAAAGTGACAACAAAATGGCTTCTAATGGGAGTGACGGTGTCATTCGTTTAAACCAATTTAAAAATAAAGGAAAAGATGCTAATGTAAGTTTTCACTCAACAGTCAACTTCTTCAGTTACAGATTCATTAGAATTTATGTGTTAAGAATCGTATTTCCTTTTCAACTGTAGGAATTGAGACGGAGAAGAATTGAAGTCAATGTTGAGCTCCGAAAGGCGAAAAAAGATGATCAGATAATCAAAAGAAGAAATGTCACTGATGTTTCAGAAGATGTCTTACCCTCACAAGAACAAAGTCAGAATGCACAGGTACAGTTGACATGTTGTATGAGGCTAAGTGATGAAATCAAATGATCTGGCTGGTAACAACTGTACAACTGATTCTAACAACAATTGTAAATATCAGGGTTTGTTGATTGTGTCCTTAATCTCAGCTAATCAGGGACTTTTTCTCTTTAATACACTGTACTATAAGTCAACTCAATATAAAAGTGAGTTTCTTTACCACAGTCCTCACAGCACTGGAGTGTTGAGGAAATTGTCTGGGGCATGAACAGCCAAACCATTGACCATCAGTTGCAAGCCACACAAGCGGCAAGGTAGGAGATTAATTTAAGAATTGCAGCTCTTAGATATATTTTAATAGAGTTTGGTTTTTACTATAAACATTTTTATTGTCACCTCCTGGCTCAGACATTTGTCTTATTCATCTTTTGTGAATGTTTCTGATATTAAGATTTGTTGTATTTGTAATCATTATCCACAGGAAGCTACTATCAAGGGAAAAGAATCCTCTAATAGACCAGATTGTGAATGCTGGCCTTGTTGCTAAATTTGTGAGTTTACTGGAACTGGTTGAGTGTCCACCTATACAATTTGAGGCAGCCTGGGCCCTGACTAATATTGCATCTGGGACATCTGAGCAGACAAGGGCTGTAGTAGATGGCGGAGCAATCCCAGCTTTCATTGGTTTGATTTCCTCCCCTCATCTTCACATCAGTGAGCAGGCCATATGGGCACTGGGGAACATAGCAGGTGTGGAAGTGTTTTCTAATTGGCTGGAGGTGGTTACTACAGCAAAAAACCTGAAAAATAGTGAATGTGTAATATGGCCGTTATAAGTGACTTAATAGTGTAAGGTTTGTTTGTTTAGGTTGGACTTAATTAGTTTTTTAATTTAATTTATTAGGTGATGGAGCAGCATACAGAGATAAAGTGATCAAGCATGGGGCTATTAATCACTTTCTGTCACTTTTAAGCATCCCTGATCTGTCAAGTTTTACAGTGAGTTTGTTTTACATTTTCAGGCATACATTGTTACATGCATCTAATGTGTTCCAGAAAAATGTGACTTTCATTTTGCTAAATTATACAAGTTCAGTTACAGGAATGTATTTTCTCTGCAGTTTTTAAACTTTGTTTATAGTAAATTTTTCTCCTTTCACGTATCTTCAGCCTAGCTACCTGAGGAATGTCACTTGGACTCTCTCAAACCTGTGTCGGAATAAGGACCCTGCCCCACCTATGGCTGCAGTTGAGCAGATGCTACCGGCACTGCTCCGTTTGCTTCATCATAGTGACAGAGAGGTGCTTGCTGACACCTGCTGGGCAGTTTCATACCTAACAGATGGACCAAATGAGCGAATTGAGCTGGTGGTACTGGCTGGTGTTGTGACTCGTTTGGTGCAGCTCCTCGGTTGCGGGGATATTGCTGTTGTGGTGCGTTTACTGCTGTTTTAGTAAAACTATGCTATTATAATCTATTTTTGTAAAATCACAACAAATCTAAGCAATTATGATCAGTTTTTTGTGGTTATTAAACTGGTAACCTTACTCTATCTAGACACCATCACTAAGAGCAGTGGGTAATATAGTGACAGGTACAGATGAGCAGACCCAGAGTGTGCTAAACGCTGGGGCTTTGGCTGCATTTCCTGCGTTACTGCAACATCATAAGCCTAACATTCAGAAGGAGGCAGCATGGACACTGTCTAACATTACTGCGGGAAAGGACACACAAATTCAGGAAGTCATTAATGCAGGCCTAGTGCCTCTGCTTGTGGAGGTCCTTAAGCAGGTAAGACAGGATAACTACATTCAAATGTGTATGATGTGCATGACCCATTTCCATCCTTTAAAGCGTCTGGATTTTATTTTGCTCATGTTCATAATGCAATTTTCTTTTTCCTAAAATCAGGGAGACTTTAAAACACAGAAGGAGGCAGTATGGGCCATTACAAACTACACCAGTGGTGGGACAGTGGATCAGATTGTGTATCTTATTCAGTGCAATGTTCTTGTGCCTTTACTCAACTTACTGTCAGCCAAAGATGTCAAGATGATCTTGGTTATCCTTGATGGCATTTCCAATATTTTCATGGTATGCTTTCTTTGATAACTAAAAGTATAATCCGGACAACACATCATTCAATTTTAGCAACCATTTAGTAACAGGCTGTCAAATATATAATTCTTAGAAACTTAATGTTAATTGTCCATTAACCATTTAGGATGTACCGTCACACGTTTGTGAATAGATCTTAAGTCCAGCATCTCTAGATCTTAAATCCATATCTGATCTTTTATGTGCCACTTGTTTACATTTAATTCTCATATCTGAACATTTACATTAATCGCCCAGCTAAAAAGATTCCAATCATTCACTAATATAAGCGCAATAATTGAGCCTCAAATTGTACATAGATTCAGCAAAAGTACAACCAAGAGCAATAATTAGGCAAAAAAACATTTTTATTAAATGGTGTTATCATAAAGATGGCTTTAACGATTTCCACATCGGTGACACAACAACGCTATATATCCTTATAGCCTCCGTCTATTTGGCTACAAGGTCTTTTAATTTGCTGTGACATTTATGTGCAAATTATGACGTCCTATGCAATTCATTATGAAACAGAAGGCTTACACATATTGCTACTCAAACTGTTTTTAACACATTATATGTTTATTCATGTCACAGATACCCACATTAGTACTGCAGTAACGGTTTAAAATACAAATGAAAACATTTACATGCATTACTGTTATCACTCACACATTTGTCCTCTTATGTGTTGTCTGCAAAGTGGCAGCATTTTTTGCACGGTATAAACACAGTCATTTGTATGGGTGAACGGGTATATTTTTGCTGTGAATTAAACAGCGTGGTTAAATAATCCTTTTTCTGATTTGTAGGCAGCAGAGAAGACTGGAGACACAGAGACGTTGTGTATAAAGATAGAGGAGTGTGGTGGATTGGACAGGATTGAAGCTCTCCAGACACATGAGAATGAGATGGTCTACAAAGCTGCTCTTAAATTAATTGAAAAATACTTTGGGGGGGAAGTAAGTGTTTAGAGAAGTCATGCAAGCAAGAACATCTGCTTTCCATTTATGTCTTTGCTTATAATAAAAATTTAAAAGTACATTTTATTTTAAAACATTACTGGTTCCTTATTTTTAAACAACACATACTCATGTGTGTTTATTTTTTAGGAGGAAGAAGATAAATCGATTGCTCCAGGAACCAGGAGTAACTCTAGGAGTTACTCTTTCCATCTTGCTGATAACAGAAGCACTTTTAACTTTTAAACACTTCTATTCATGTACTATGTTTTTTACATGTTTTTTTTACATGTATAACATGTTTTTTATTGAATCTGTACATATGTGGTTTCCTTTAAACCCTTTTAATTGCAGCCCTTGTAAATAAATATTTTGATAGCAGACATTTGGTGTCAAGTTTTGAATCAGCTGATAAGTGCAAATTATTTTTCACATTTATTTACAGCATTAAAATATAATCTGCAACAGTTAGTTTTTTGTTCCAGTTCATAAATATGATGTGTGCTGAATTTCTTGGTTGCATTGAAAGCAACATAAACTTGCTAAATTGACCATACAAAAATACTACATAAAACCCCAACAGTATTCAAATTAAACCTTACAATTATATTAACTTTATTAATATAAATTAATTATATTAATTAATATTAACCTAAACAATTAAACTCGTTTTATACAAATCCTAGTTTAAACGTGAAATGTTTTTTCAAAACATTGGTAATTGAATCTGACACTGAAAAAGACATTGCTACTGTGTGGTGTTGCTGCTGCCCCTTTGTAACTAGTACAAAACAAATACATTAAACATAAAATACAAGTTATAATTGTTTTAAAACAATTTCTTATTTAGGCTGTTGGTGTAGCTGGTCAGAGTTGTTGAAATAAAAAATATGAATAGTTTATATATATTTATGCTAAGCTTAGCTTTAGCTGGGAGTCCTGTTCAGAACAATGGTGATGATAAATGATCAATTGGTTTAAAACAGGTTAGAAAGCAATAAAATTTGTTTGGTAGTGATCATAAAAATGCTCTCCTGAACTTGGTTTCAGTTTTAAATGAAGTATTTCTTGCAGAATTCAATGCTAGGAAAATAACTGGCTGCTGTCAGGCCACTTTAGTATGTACAAACCCTGGTTTATCTGCCTGAACCTACAGATGCCCCTTGAATCTTTTGCCATTTCTTCTTAAATCCCAATAACCTCCCTGTGCTGCGTTTGGGGAGACTGGTATTGTCAGGCATTCTACTACCATGGAAAATGTGGATGGACAGGGTGGCAGAATTTCCAGTGAGACAGACCCAGGGTAATGCCAAGCCCAGTTTATTGCCCTTTGATCCATTCTCTCCTGTGTCCACTGACCGCTCGCCTGGCCTTCTTAAGATTTGAGGCTACCTTGGATGAAAGCATTTACAAGTGCAAATAACAAGTCAAAGTGGAGTTTATTGTCATTTCAGCCATATACACAGTACATAGTGAAACGAAACAACGTTTCCCCAGGACCAAGGTGCTAACATACAACAACACAGTACAAAGAACAAAAAGTACACCGTACAATGTAAGTACAAAAACAGAGACTAAGCTAAACAACCGACAAAGTCTAAACATAAAGTGCACAGAGTGCAAACTTGCAGCACAGGACAAAAAACACAGTATGTACATAAAGTGCACAAAAGTGCAAACGACCAGCACAGGACAAAAACAGTCACGGTACAATCAGTACACTTTTAACACAAAAACTATATACCCAAAGTGCACAAGGTGAAGCAGACATTACAG
>JBAJNP010010207.1:0-16809 GCA_036877545.1 Yasuhikotakia modesta
TTTTTTTTTAAATGCTGACTCTTGTTCTGCGTCAGTGACCGTAAGCTGCTGGCTCAGGGTCCCGGTGAGACCACCCTCGCGGCTGAAGAGGAAGCTGCACGTGTTGCTCTGAGGAAACTCTACGGCTACACGGGGAACCGCAGGCCGTGGGACTTCAGCGGCGGTGAACAGCCTCGGATCTCCAGCACACAGGCTCTCAGCAGTGGATAAATGACTTCATATCCTCCCTCAGAAAGGTTTTCATGTTTAAACCAATCAGAGACCCTCAGGAGTCAGTGCTATACTGTCAGTTATTCAGAGACACTGTCTGCAGGACGTTTCTGAAGGAACATCTAAAATTCAGCCGTGCTTCTGAACTCTAATGGCTCTTGATTCATCGATGTAGTTTTAAAAGCTGTTCCTCTGATAGACAGTTTCTCCAATGACTGCCAACTCTCAGTGCTAAACAATATAAACACATACAGCTAATGTACATCTTATAATCTTATGTGAGAATCATTTATCAGTTTTGGCATGTGCTGATTATTAATGTTTTTGTTGTCAATTGTGTATGTAAATGAAATCCTTTGGCTGAAAATAAAAAGATGTTAAAGAAGTTTTATGCAGTTGTTCTGAATACAGAATTACCTCATGTGCAAAATGCACACAATGTCACTTTCTCTGTTTATGGGATTTGGTTTGTGTAACATGGGAATAATTTCCACACTGTCATTTACTGCTTTTATTTATTTACATGTGCAGAGATGCGTATGAGAATAAGTTAATTCGGGTCTATAGCGAACGAAATCCGCTCTGAGGTCTTTATGCAGCTGTTGTTGTTCCGCTGGATTCCTGCAGGGGCGCTGTGGGCAACCGCGCTGTGATCCACCGGCACCGAGAAAGTCTCGTGGGCGGGGCGTCCGTTGATCACGTGATTATAAGTACCGGAAGTGCATGCATTGACTCGTACAATATTATCTAACGCAGAGTGGGAGGGCTGAGTTTTACACTGGCGGTGAACGGAAGGTGGGAGGGCTGCCCGTTAAAGCGCCTGTGCAGCTGGACCCGCCTCTCTTCAGTACGGCGGCGTCTCCCGTGGTTCGGGTTAAACGCGAGGCCCCTCTGAAGAACTCCGGTGCTCCAGCCATACCGTTCAAACGGAACCTGTCAGTTGTTTTATTATTGTATTGGTCAGCGTTTTATTAAGGGCTCCGGTCATGGCAGCGAGGCGCAAGCAGGAGGACCGGCACCTGAAGATGCTGCGGGAGATGACGAGTCTGGCACCGAACCGCAAGTGCTTCGACTGCGACCAGCGCGGCCCGACCTACGCCAACATGACCGTGGGCTCGTTCGTGTGCACGTCCTGCTCCGGCATCCTGTGAGCCACCCTCCCGTCTTTCTTTCTCTCACACATGCTGGCCGTGTCTTCACTTCCGCCAGACGGCACGTCTGTGGCGTCATCGTCCCGTATGAATCGCGTTTGACGCGCCTGTGACGTCATAAAGATCTTGCGATACCCTAAAAATACGGCCTGGGTGGGCAGCACGTAAGACGGGGCATTAGCGGGCTGCTGGAGATCAAATAGCAGGTCCACAAACATAAAGGGGGGGTTCATGTGTTTTGGGTGGGAGGACTGGTGTCTTCTGGGGGGTTGTGGCTGGTTGTCTGCAGCTTAACCAACCTGATGGTTGTTTACTGTCTAAATGGATGCTCTAGTTAGGGTGTTTTTGAGGGAAGTGTACTAGAGCAAATGGGGTCCTGCAAACCTGCTGGTTGTATCTAGCAGTGAGGGGTCTTTAAAGATCAGACGCCTCTCTACAGCCCGTGGAGGAGATGAAGGCTCAGTTAAACTACAGCACACACTGAGTGTTCTCACAAGATAACAGAGCGTGTCAGAGTAAACACTGGATGATTTTAAGGACAGTGTGTTGTGATGGTAGATGATTGTGTTCATGGAACTGTCAGACTTCTGAACATTGAAACATGCTGAGATATCTACAGCTCCAGATCTTGTTTGGTGTATGTCAATTAAAGACCTTTGTTTGTAATGATGGATTTCTGTTAGTTAAGCTACTGGATTCCCAGAGAAATGGGTGAATGTTAACCGGTGAAGCAGACTTGGTTATGTCAGGTGCTGGAATATTTTAGGGCTGCGGATTTCAATAAATGACTGTAGACGTATTTAACTTCTGTCAGTGCTTCTGTGAATGAATAAGAAGACTGTTGAATTAAACACTTTCATTAAACTCACTGTCATGGGTGCGGTTTGAGACTTTTGCCTGACAGTCACTGATACAATAATCAACATTCTCTGCTTTTTTATCATGATTATTTAACTTAAATGTTGTTTTTAGTTGACAGTATTTGATGTATGAAGGTGCCGTCCAGCCGTCACACTGAACTCTGTGTCATGTTTGTTTTTAGCTGTATAATGCAAACTTAATTTTACAGTTAGTTTGGAATATGATGAAAACTGACCCTGTTTTTTCCCGTTTAACTTGATTATCTTTGTGTCATGATTTCAGCTGAACCTTACGAATGAACGGCTGATTTATGTTTGAGACGTTTCCTAAACAGTTTATTCACTAAAAGTCATGAGTCTGAGTTAGTTAAATTGGTTGGATTAGTTAATATCATGGCCCTGCAGGTCTGTGGTTTGTAATGATGACTCCATGACCTCATTTAATCTGAACTCGTCTGAACCAGTAATTTCTGATTCAGTTTGGCCTGTTCAAAACTTACAAAGAAACTACCAATAACAGTCCAAACGAATCCATGGAAGGGTGACTGAGCAGGTATTGAAATGAGAGTTTGTTGTGCTAACTTAAACTCTTCTGAAGGTCAGATCACTGGACGTGGTGTCAGGTGTGTTTGAACAAGAGTCCAGCTGTTTATAAGAGCGTGTTTGTGTCCATATCTGTGAGATATTTGTTCATCAGTTTCATGGATCGTATTTAAGTTCATTGAACTTTACAAGTTAAGTTACATTGGCAAGTGAATCCAGATTTAATGAAGCTAATTCAGTCTGTACATGTATAAAGCCACATTCTGCTTGTTGAGTTACAGGACAGTTACAGGATTGTGTGAGTCAATACCACACAACAAAAGATACAGTGTTTGTGTTTTCATAAGGGATGTTGTATTATTTATGGTGTTATAGAGTGAAGTGGAGTAGGTCTGTTGACTGGGTGTATATTTGCCTAATGCTTCAGTAAACACTACAACCTTCGTACCCGGAACCATGCAAATATATTTATTACAGATGAATATGTGGCACTTTGTTCTCGTGTTCTGTGCAGTTACACATTTTTCTGATGGTCCGATGTCTGTCTGATCCACGTTTACTTTAGCTTATTATTAGTTAAACAGTTTTTTGCTCGATTAAATGAGAACCTTAAAAAAATTCTGTGTTCTGAGAATCTTTGGTCACCCTACAGAGTGAAATGTGTTTTTCGAACAGGAAGTATATGTTAAGAATTTGCTGCTTCAGCAACATGTGGTGTTAATGTGTGACAGGAAGTGGAAACAGCAGGACAGGAAGTGCAAGTGTCCTCTCTCTTCAGAAGCTCATGTGTCGTGTGTCGCTGCATGTGTCACTAAACTTTATCGACAGTAAATTTAAACACAACTGTGTTGTTATTGTTTGTCTCTGCTAATTAACATATTTGGTCAAACATGGGTGGTTGTTCTAACAGGTCAGACAGTTTTATTAGGGCATAAATAGTTTCTCTTCATTGTTCTGTAACTTTCAAGTATTCATTGACTCTAAGCAGTTTTTGTATCTTATTGTCTGCTTTTATTGGTCATTGAAAACATTATCCTGAACATCGCAGAGGAGGGAGAGAGAGAGATACCTGAGCAGAGATTAGGTCTGGACTCACAAACACTTCTCTGTTAGTTTTATGGCAGGGACACATTCCACCTGCCTCTCTCTCTCTCTCTCTCTCTCTCACACTCTCTTTAACTCTCACTCTCTTTTGTTCCTGTTAGGTTTTCAGCACCACGTCTTTCATAATTACCATTTGTTTTCACATGCTGTCGCAAAATCATGTGTTGTTTTTATTTTTATATTACAGAATATTAAATAAATCATGTCATTGTGTTTATTGCCCTACAGTGTTAATTGTTTATGAACAGGGTGTTGTGGCTGAACACTGCAGGCTGTGAGGGTGTGTTGTGAGCTTTTTAATCACTATATGAAATATTTTGTGAATATGTCATGGTTTTGCAGGCAGGTTACATCAGATGCTGTGTGTGTGTGTTCTGTTGCTGAAAGAGCAGAAGCTTGCAGTGATTTTTTTTAAAAAAGGAAGTAGAGTATTGAGTAATTTTGATACCTTAGAAATGTAGTATTAAAGTCTCTCTCTCATTCTCTCTCTCTCTCTGTATCATTGGGAGACTGGACTCTCACCTAGTTTCTGACCCATTTTTATCCCTCTCTGAGTTCCTGGGTCCATCATCACACACCCGGCCCAATTCTACAGCCCATACAACAGCTCCAGCAGAATCGCTTGTCTCACACACTACTTAAAGGTTAAACATGTGCCAACCTTACTCTCAAACATTTAAAATAAACATTGGCGTCTTTTAAACACAGCCGTAGGTTGCAGTGCTTTAGTCACATAAAACAGTCAAACTCACCAGAACATGTTGGATCAGGGCAACGGTTAATGTTGACTTTTGATGGTGGGACCACTTGCAAATAGCTGCACTTTTGTTCCCTCATTAGGGAGCATCTTTGTCAGCATTAGTGTTCATGCCAAAATTCTTCACATTTTACACGCTGCTTTTAATAAATTCTGAAACTTGAATCACTTAATTTTCATGATTTCTTCACAGCTCGTGTGATTTGTTTCAGAGGCACTGAAAGCTCATTGGCTGCAGTGGGACATGTTAATAATTTAACACCTGGTCTAATCTTACCCAGACTTTTGTGTTCGTGCCCTTCAGAGTTTCACAAATGACTCTCATCTCCATGGACACACACAGAGTCATAACACAGAGGAAGTTGCAGGTGACGTCTCTAGAGGCAAAAGATTTTGCCAGCACTCAGATTCTCACATGCAGACACATGCGGTCATTAGTACAGCTAGTGGTTCTGTTGAGGGTTTGACCATCTGATGTGGCTCAGATGAGCTGTCACACGTTTCATGTGAACGTCATGTTAAATATCCTGTTCAGACTTATACAGTTACTCTCCAGTCCCTGATTACTCTACACACACACAAATCCCTAGAGAGCAAATGTGAGCATGCTAACAGGGTAAATACAGGAAGGAAACAGGCTTTGTAATGGGCAGCTCTTACATGTGTTTATGTAGCTGTTGTCCACACACACACACACACACATGATCAGATGTGGATTATACGGTATTTTTTGTGTGCTGTATACCTGTCGGTCCAAAACAAAATAATAGTATTTTCTAGCAAGGACTCTGGTTTTTCTACCTCAACACACAAATTCATGTCAGCTTCTTCCATGATTATCAGTTTGTGTGGTTATGGTGTCACATACAGTTGATGTACAGTTACGGCTTCATTCTCATCATGACCTGAAGGCATCATGTATCTGTCTCTCTCTCTCAGGCGAGGTCTGAACCCCCCCCACAGAGTGAAGTCCATCTCCATGACGACCTTCACGCAACAGGAAATAGAATTTCTTCAGAAACACGGAAATGAGGTAATTGATGATGTCATGATGTCATAGAGTCCTGCAGTGTTTTATTGAATTTTTGTCATCTCTGTGGATTGTGATTAACTTTCTGTGATGTGTGTGTTTATCGTGCAGGTATGTACACAGATATGGCTCGGCCTCTATGATGACAGATCCTCGGCCGTCCCAGACTTCAGAGAACCTCAGAGAGTCAAAGAGTTTCTTCAGGATAAATATGAAAAGAAGCGATGGTGAGATCACGGACTCGTTCATTTTGTCAGTTAAATATAAGCTTCATTGATGTAGATCTGTGGTAGTTTGTCATTTGGTGTTGTCCTGTCAGATTGATTTCTCTGTGTCTATCAGGTATGTTTCCTCAGATCAGGTTAGGACTGTTCATGCGTCCGGCTCCTCAGCCAGTAGCACCAGCAGTACACCAGAAGTCCGACCTCTGAAATCTTTACTGGGTGAATCTGTACCCAGTTTACACCTCAACAGAAACACACCCAGTCAGGTAACACTCATAAAGAGTGTGTGACGCCTGTTGGTATTTGTTCACGTCATGTTTAATGTTTCTCTGTTGTTTGATTCAGTCTCCGGTTGCGTCGCGTGATCAGATGCCACTGCCACAGGACAGGAAGTTTGATCTGCTTAGCGATCTGGGCGGCGACATTTTTGCGCCTCCGCCCTCACAGTCCGGTGGCAATGCGAACTTCGCCAACTTTGCACATTTCAATAGTCATTCAGGTAAGAAAACACTTTCATACCTACACAAATAAATCAAGAAAATCTCTTATATTCTGTGTTAATAGCTGCAGTTTTTGTAACATTCTTTCTATCCCATTGTTTTTTGGTTTTATGGCCCATCCACTTTAAGTTGGATCTAAACACTGGTCATTAATATCCTTATGGTTACATCAGTTTAATTCTCATTGTTTGTTTGTTTGTTTGTTTGTTTGTGGTGGACGTCAGCAGCACAGAACTGTAATGTCAGTGCAGACTTTGCCAATTTTGATGCATTCAAAAGTTCTGCTGCTCCAACCACAACATCATTTCCATCAGAACCACAGACCTCATATCAACCCACACAAACAGGTATAACACACACACTCACACACTCACACACACACACAGATTTAGTCTCTTCATCTGTGTAATTTTGATTTGATTTCACACTCTTCTGCTTTCTCTTTTGTTTGCTGTTATTGGTGTTGTGAGTTTTCTCTCTCTCTGATGTTGCTGCACTGTCTCTGACTGCTGCTCTGGTTCACAGGTAGCGCGTCAGGAATAGCTACCGCTAATTTTGCGAACTTC
Source organism: Yasuhikotakia modesta (assembly GCA_036877545.1). Taxonomy (NCBI): domain Eukaryota; kingdom Metazoa; phylum Chordata; class Actinopteri; order Cypriniformes; family Botiidae; genus Yasuhikotakia; species Yasuhikotakia modesta. The sequence goes on from JBAJNP010010207.1 coordinate 6,946, forward strand.
GATAACTTCCCTAAATCGTGCAGCGCAGATTTTCCCTCGTTCAGCTCCAGTCACAGTAAATGTGAGAGTAAAGGGGAGGCAGCCAGTGTCGCGGCGGACCGATACGCGGCCCTCACTCACCTCCACAACACCATTAGCCCCACCACACCTGAACAAGGTACGTTTTTACTTCTTCAAGTGTCCATTTATCTGATCTTGCAGAAGGTAAATTGTTACCTGAAGCAACATAATCCTGTAAAGAAGCAGCGTTAGGGTAGATGAGGGTGAATTTGGCTTCAACTTCCTGACCAGAGGTTAGAAACAAATCTCTCTCCACAGGCACAAGTTCAGCTCCCCCCTCTGCAGGGATGGGTCCACCCCCTCCTCCGGTCGCTCTGCTGGGCGGCGATCGCTACGCTGCTCTGGCTGCGCTTGATAACGTCTTCAGCTCTTCAGCCCCGAGCGTCAGTGGGTACAACACTGCCACCACAGCACAGGGGTGAGTTTAAACACCCTCTCACTCTGTCTGAAGACGTACCAGACCCCTAAACTCTCCATCCTGTCTCAGGCCTGTGTTTGGACCTTCTACAGCTCTTCCTGCTCAGGCACAACAGGGAATCCCCAGGATGCCTCATGGTTTTACAGGTAACATCTTTTAAATCTCATACAGACGTTAATTCTGCACTCTCCATCTCGTCTCCATCAATGATTGTTTGTTTGTTTGTTTGTCTAACAGGTCCATCAACAAATCCGTTTGTGGCTTCACAGGCAGCGCCCACTAACCCCTTTCAGACCAATGGGAGAGCAGTAGCAACAGGTGAAGGCGGGGCTTCAGTTTTTACCTGACTGTTTAGATGAATCAAAGCACTTCTTAGATGAAGTGCCTTCACATGTTCAGTGATCTGGAGACATCACAAACATCTCCACAGACAATGAACAGGAAGTTGCACCTCTCCTCCATTGTCACACAAACAAACAAACACGACATTGAATCTCTTTTCCTCTGAGCCTCAGAGCAAATATTTGTGTCTACAGAAAGTCTACACAAAACCCACTGATGTTAGTTGTGTTGGAAACCGATGTTTCCCTTTTTGATGTGGTTTTCATGTCTCACAATCTGTGTCTCACAGTTCTGTACTCATGATGAACAGTTTTTATTCTGAGTTTGTTCCATTGAAAATGAAATGGTCTGTGGCTAGACTGTGTGTGTGTGTCTGTGTGAGTGTATGTGTGTCTGTGAGTGTGTCTGTGTGAGTGTATGTGTGTCTGTGTGAGTGTATGTGTGTCTGTGTGAGTGTATGTGTGTGTGAGTGTGTCTGTGTGAGTGTATGTGTGTCTGTGTGAGTGTATGTGTGTCTGTGTGAGTGTATGTGTGTCTGTGTGAGTTGGTGATGGTAACCTTCAGTGTCTGTGTGTTCCAGCTTCCTTCGGTCCTCCGTCTGTCAGCATGCCGACTGGATTTGGAAACTCTGCTGCTTACAATCTTCCCACCAGCTTCAGTGGAACCTTCCAGCAACCTTTTCCTGCTCATCCCTTCCCTCAGCCGCACGCGTTTCCACAGCAACCCAACGGTACAGCCACAGGCATTTAAACATGTATTAAACATGGACTCTTTCATTCATGTTTAAGTCCAGTGAGCTGCATTTGTGTATAGTGTTCATGTGTAACTATATAAAAGCTGGACCTTCTGTCTGTGTTTTAGGTTTTAATGCGTTTGGACCGGGTAAAGTCACCCCCTTTGGACAGAACATGACAGCGCCTGGAGTAACTAATAATCCCTTCCTGGTGCGTTTTATTAAATTCAATGTTTTTCAGTCAGTTAATGAACAAGAGAACAAAGTTTAATAGAAACTTTTGTTTTGAAACTCTTTCAGGCAGGAGCAGCAGCTGCTCCGTATCCCGCAGGAGGTTCCGCCTCAAACCCCTTCTTATAACCCTGTGTTCTCCTCCAGCCCTGCGGTGGGCGACCTCTGCTGTGCTGTTCCCAAGTAGCTTTAAAACAACATTTCTTAAAGACATTTTTTATTGAATTTTAAGAGCGAAAGGACTAAACAACTGCAAAGAAATATATATTGTATCCCGTTTATGGCAACGTTCCAAACATGTTTCAGGTGTGAAAGACGAGCTTTTATTGCTGATCTTTTCTTAGTTTTTTTGTGAAATAGCTGCCCCAAACGTCTGATGACTAAGTTACTGCAAGTGTCTCATTCAGATTAATGCTGCAATCGTGTGTATAATTCTAGTTTAATGGCTGAATTTAAAGTCTTTGTGCATATCAGTATTTGTATTTCCAGCACACACACATGCTGCAGATGTCCAGCGCTGACGTCATTGCTGTGAACACGTTCTTCTGCCATCAAAGTGACGCCTTTTTACGATTTTGGAGTCTTACTAAACTAGTTTTTATCAAAGACTTTTAACTTCAGAGCTGCAGAGACTGGACTTCTTATGTTACAGAAGTTAATGTGTGTGTGTATATATAAATAAATATATATACAGTATATATTAAAATGAATTTTACCTATAAAACCTGTTTGTGTGTAATAATTGTGATTTTGCTGTCGGTCAAACATGAATCAGGTTGAGATCGTACATCACATCACGTACGTTGATGTTTGTTTATAGTTTTGTTCTCTTGCTGGTTTGTGGATCTTCAGCGACAGACGGATCTTCTGGCTCGTGTCTCTGTGTTTCTCTCTCAGGTGTTTGACACACTGTGGTGTACAAACCTCTGGCGAAGAACACGGCTGCAATCACGCTAAAATATCCACCGTAGATGATGAACTGCAAGACAAACACAAACAGTGTTTGTAAAGCTTTGCCACGTCAGTCTGTTACTGTACATGTGACCTGAGGTCAACAGTACATGACCGAGCTGAACGTTACTGTACACGTGTTCAGAGGAGCTGCAGGTGAGCTCACCTGTGTGACCACATCCAGCCCCAGACCCCTGCTGTCCACCACCACAGACGTGAGGATGGTCTGGAACACCAGAGCACAGAAGGTGTTCGCTCCAAACACCAGCGCGTAACGCTCCATGTTCAGTCCCGCTGCTATCTGAAACCTAAACAATCATCTGTCATTCCTGCACATGTATGTGTGACTGTACACATGTTTCTTTTATACATACTATTAAAGAATGTAGTTTCTAAGTTTGGTGTAACTGCTGTTAATATGTTTATATCTGCTGAAACTAACCAATTTGCTTATTCTAAAGCTTGTTTGGTCATCATTTAAATAATTTTGTCATCTTGAGGCACTCGGATTTTTTTAATGTAGCTAAGACACAGATTTGGTCGCTGTGTATGTGATGCTGTAAAATGCTGTTCTGCATCGTCATCTCTATACGTTTAGCGTGATGAGCTGTGTGTGACTTCAGCTGAAGCAGTGAGATAAGAGCTGAGAGGTTCTCATGAGCGCTGCGTCTGAGGGACTCACATGGCGATGGTGATGAGCAGCATGTAGAGACTCTTAAAGATGATGTAACCACAGTAACACACCCAGATGTTGCCACTGAAGACCATTGCGAACAGAGCGCCGCCCTCCAGGGCCGAGAGCGCCCCCAGCGCCAGTTCCCCCCAGCGGGACCAGTCCGCCGAAGAAAAGCCTATTCCATATGCAGCTGCCGCCCCTACACCACAAACCAGCAGAAAAATGAGTCTCGTAATATCAACATCATCTTCAAAGGTTTTTAGCTGGAAATGTACTGTGTAGAGAAAAGTACAGATTAACATCTTACCAAACAGGTTTGAGATGGCCTCCACTCCTCCGTTGTAGACTGTGAAGTTGTTAGATGGTTCCACGTGTTCCCACAGAGCTTGGACGTAGTTCACCGTCTGGTTGTAGCCGCATGTGGCCAGTGCCCACCACACTGACCAGTACAGCAGCGTACGGGACGAGAAGCACTGCCGGAAGTCCCTCCACAACCTCACCAGAACATCACCACAACCTCCTGAGATCACAGTTACAGTTCACTCATTTACACATACTGTTCCTAAAGAGGTTTTTAGGTACCACATCCATGTCCATGAGTCCTACCTGTTCTGGAACTTGTACTGCTGTTGTCACAGGAACCTTTTAGGTCTTTTTCCTGTTTCTCTGACTCGTCCACCTCTGCATCATCTGGACTGGTACAGCTGGACTGATCATTGGTTTGAGGAACCTTCTCTCCACTAGCTCTTCTTCTTTGGTGGAAGAACATACTAGTCTTGGGCATTGGCAGGAGGACTGAGATGATCCATGCCATGCTGGTTAAAACCAGAGTGAATACGAGAATGTTTTTGTAGGACAGAAGCTCAAATGAAACCAGCACTTGACCCAGAACAGAACCCACGGTGTAGCCCAGCAGTTGGGCCGTCCTGCAGTACGACGTGGCCTTCAGGTAATGTTTTAACTCCACCATGCTGTAGATGTATGTGAAATAAGCCACGTCGCAGGACGTCACCACTCCGTACGTAAACTGCACAGCCTGCATCTCTGGTACACCATTTAACCACAGTAACATCGCTGTGGTGACAAAGAGGATGGAGCACTGGAAGACCACCACAGGTTTGTAACGTAGCCAATCAGTGAGCAGAAAAACTGGAACCAGAACTGCCAGGTAAGAGTACGTCCACACCGGAAAAATCTGACTGGTCACCTTGGAAAAGGAAAAGTGTGGATTGCTGCATTTTTCAGTTTCAAGAAGCGACAATTATATCATACATGTTTTCCACAAATATAAATAATTAACTCAAACAGAATTTATATCAGAGTTGATTTATTAACAGCCATAAAAGTTTATAGTCTGTTAATGTTTACATGTATAAATCGATTACAGTATTAATTCACATGCTGTTAGATTAGATTAAAAATAAACAACAAATGTATTTACCTTAAATAAAGTACTTTTTTTTTTAAACAAATAACAGGAACAGTTTATGATTTAGCATGAAGTCCCTGTACCTGTTCTATGGTGAGGTTCTTGTCCGGTCCGGTTAAATATGGGATGAGGAACGGTTCTAGTGGCTTGACTGTGCTGAAGAACCCATAGATGCACAGCAGAGAGGTGGGATACCTCCAGTCCAGCACCCACCTCTTCATCTTCCTCCAGCATGTCTTCATGTTCATGTGTCTGTATGAAATAACAACTCAACCACAGTCTTCATCAGTATAAACTGTCTGCAAATGCAACTTTGAATGGTTTTACCTGCTCAGTTGGGTTATTGTTTTTAATGGAAATGTTGTCCCTTGTTTCCAGCGTTAACCGGCAGTCTGTGAGTGTGTTTGTGTGTTTCACTAACCAGGCTGTCAATGAGCAACTAGTTCAAAGTTCTATTGTTGAGATAATTTACCTCTATATCATCAGCTTTGGAGAGAAAACAATAAAACATGGTTATGTTTTTTTTTACCATAAACAGGGACAGTCATTTTAGGACTGATTTCTTTCATTTGTTTATTTATATTATATTAAAATTTGTATAGTTTTTTTTATAGTAATTAACTTCTGCCCAGATAGGTCATTTATTTCTAAGCAAAGCGTCTTAAGACTTTTATTTTGAATGAATAAACGCATTAAACGCTGTAGGACTTTTAGTTTGAAGTTTCTCTGGTTCAATCCAAAGACACTAACAGGTGAGACGCACTATATATTATTTAATATATATATTTAATATATTATTTAATAACTGTATTTTACGGTGCATGTGAAGTATGTTGAAATGCAGCTGGTAAAAACATGCAATAGTGATGAAACATTTTTACACTATTTACTTTCAACGACCCAACAGGTTTGTTTAAACCTTCCACAGATGTATATAAAATAATATCTAATGTAAAAAGTGAATTTCTTGATTCCTGGTTTAGGTTTCATCTAAATATTTAATGTTTAATGATGGTCCTGTGGAGAAGATTTGCCTTATAGCACAAATATATAAAATACATGAAATGTTCTGCATGTGTTAGTTCAAATGTATGTGAAACTACATGGAAACACAATTTTGCATGAGTTGTATTTTTGCTGTGTGTATTTATTTTACACATACAGTGTAAAGTTTAGGTAAATATTCATTCAGATGAATGAATATTTGAAGAAGTTCAGCAGTAACTTTGCATGAGTTTAGAAACTTTATTGACACACAGTTCTGTGAAGCGCCACTGGAGATGTTGTTAAAATAAAAGCACCATAACATCACTGATATACGCCAGTTTCTCCAAAACATGTTTCAGTTCATATCTGCTACAGCTATCTGATACAGAACATTTTGAAATGTGCAACTTTATTTAAAAGGCACTTTAAAGTCACACTTTCACAATTTAATCCTGGGTTTCGAAACGTATGTAAGGCACCGTGTCTCTGTAGTTTCTTTTCACTATATAATGTCATTTGTTTAAAAGAAATAAACGCTGCACTTGTGATGAGATCTGTGCAAATATGTCATGTTGAGATATTTAAAGCAACATAAACTGAGATGTTATGATGAACATCATAGCATCAACAGCATCAAAATGAGTTAGAAGAAACAATCACAAATATCACTCACACATATGAACACGTATGAACTCTGTTGTGTGTGTGTGGTTCTCTTTCACAGAAATGCACCTGTGTACAGATTTACAACGTGTGCAGATATTTCGTCCTGTGCAAACAGACGTTTAAGGTGAGACACGCTACATGATTAAACACACACTGTGTTTCTGTAACACTGAGAAAGACAGGAAAGATTTTAAGAAGTTGGTAGTGCACGGGTAACGCTACGAAAGATTCAGTTTCCTGGTAAACGACTGAACCCAACTGAAGAAATACATTCAATGCCAGGAAATAAGGAAAATACTTTATAGAATGTAAAAAGGCACAAAGCTTAAAGAAAGAGTCTCACATTCATGGTAACACTTCAAACGAAAAAACGGTTTTCTGTTCCAAAATATAGTTTCTCTTAGATGTGCAAAAAGGAAAAGGATTGTGTCTGAAGAAGGATGAACAGTCAATCTTCCAGTATTTCAGTGAGAAAATATTGCACATTAAATTGTGATTCATCAAGTCATGATGTCATAGGGTGTGAGCTGATGTCACAAACAATGTCACCAGGTTGAACAGGTCAGAGGTCTGAAGATTTGAACTGTCTTCACCAGTCAAGTAATGATGCAACTGTTCTAATGTTGTGATTTGTCAGCCAAGTTTGTCTCATTAACCTCCAGCAGAATTCACTTCCACCCACAATTCTTCATCTTCAGTGGCTTTCTGATTTCAGAATGAATCAGTCTGATTGGTTGAAGGGGTGATATAAAACGAGCAAGGTTTGATTGGCTAAGTCATACAATGGCTGAAATCTGATTGGTCAGGTCATATAATGGGTTATAGCCCTCAAAGCGTACAGAAGTTCTGCCTGCATTCGTGCCTCCATGAGAAGCAAATTTACATGAACCTGAAGAGTAGAAGAAAAATCCCAGAATTAAGATCATAACGGATATTCAGGCTTTAATGATTTTAGTTTATGGTTTTAACTATTATGATCGTTGTATATTATTACAGGTTTAGAATGAATGGTGTTATGTAATGTGTCGTACCTTCTCTGAGTGTCTGAACTGGTGCCAGTAGCTCTCATACATGCGGAGAGTCGTTCTCTCCGGGTAACACGTCACTGTTTTAATGTAAACCTTCAGGCTCCGTTCCAGTAACTGATTAACCTCCCCATAATCGTAGTCATCATATCTGCACACACACACACAGTGTCTCAGCATTTGTACACTAGGGTGTGCTATAAGCATGCGGACTGTATGTTTAAATTATCATCATACTTTTATTGTCATTTATACAGTATATTTAGGAGACAAATGATGTCAGATAATCATAATTTTTGACAGATTTGGGTTCTCAGACTCATACCTGATGCCGTACATGCAGTGGACGTAGTTGAACAGAGCCCTGCGCAGCATGCTGGTGTCCACATCCTCATGACTGGCCATGTTGTAGTATGTCAGATCACACGCGGTTCTGAACTTCTCATCCAACAGGTGACCGATGTCAGAGTACAGGCGGTTCACCAGAGAGAACCCGTGATCTTCCCATGAGTAGTCCTGCAGATTTGAGAACCATAAACGTCAGACTTTGACATGCCAACGTTTTTAGACCCAATCAGCTTACAGTGGGAAAACAAGCCACGCCGTTCATGTTTCTGTTTCACTTTAAATGATGTCAGAGCACTGAAGTTAACTGTGTGTGTTTGGAGTGTGTAACAGCGTCTATCGGACCTGTGCTTTAAAAGTGGGTGGATTGTCCTCCGCACGCCGCGCAAAATCCTGGTATCCAAACGAGGCGTCATCCACAAACCGGGCCACAGGAGAGGGAGACACACTCTCCTCATCGAACCCTGAACATACAGATCACAGCGTATCGTATCAAAGGTTACAATCCACATATACTAAACAGCCTTATCTGGCCTTTCTGCTGTTTTACAGGAACGTTTACCTGCTCATTAAAACAGCTTTTGTTTCACAGAAAAAGAAAATCATGTGGGCTTGAATCAACACGAGGACAAATGATAACATGACAGTTTGTGTGAACGGTTCCTGTAATTCCTGCATGACCAAATTAACACACGGGAAGTGAAAGGAAAGCAGGACAAAAATAGAAACAAATAGAGGAAAAGGAGAACAAAACAAAGAGATACAGAGCAGAATATAATCTACAGTGTGAATTGTCTGTAACTATTTCAGTGTAAACATACAAAGATGTCCGGACACGTATTTTAAAACAGAAAGAATGTGTGTGTTTATTCTTTTCTGTATGCTGTACACAATCTGTCTCTAGAAATTACCGTAATATCACAACATGAACATTTTTAGGCACATTTGGAACCTCCTGTTTTTACATTTTTAAACCTGTACAAAAATAAAATACAAAAACAAAAGACATTTTTTCATTTTATTCTAAAAAACATCTGTGTGTGTTCAGGTTAGTTTAACTGAATGTAGATTCATTTAGTGCATTTGTACAATGACTGTAAGTCGTTAGTCTGAAGTAATTGTGGGAATGACAGAAGTTCACAGCAGATTCTGAAGGTGTTGTGATACCTGCAGACATCACCAGAAGACTCTCTTTCTTCTCTTTCTCAAAGCGAGTGAACATCTCTTCCTCTGACGCGTCGTCTTCATCTCTCTCCTCCTGCAGTCGCTTCATTCTCTCCATCAGAGCTTCTAACTCACTCTGAAGATACACAAGAACAACACAAGTGTCGTACACCAGTGTAGCTCACAACACACACACACACTCTCCTTGAGTTTGTCTTACCCCGGTGTTGGGCTGATTGCTGTCTGTTAGGTGGCAGGTGCACAAACTCGCCACAGCGGGGGGGCAAAGGTCATCAGAGACCCCGTTGACCTCTGTGACCTCGGGGTCAGGGTTCACACCGCTACCAAACACAAAACTAGACAAGGCATGAAAATGAGCCAACAGGACAACAGCATGAACCAACTCAGCCAATGACCAGCTGTGTTCTCCTGTCTTCACCAGAGCCTGAGAGATAGAGATTGAGAGACATAGAGAGACACACACAGGCAGAGAGAGAGAATATAATATTGATTATATGGTTTAATGTTTGTATTGCAGTGTACTGTGTGAATATGATGTGTATTGATCAGTCTGAACATTACTTATAATGTGTAATATACAAGTACACAGTGTGTAGTAACCAGTACACAAGTGTACAGCCCTAAACAGCCTGTGTGATTCACCTGTATGTGTTGTTTGGTGATGAGCCACGGTCTGTGTGCAAGGATTTTGTTAATGTCATTGAGGTTACGCAGTCGTTGGGGGCAGAACTCTAGACCTCTCAGCCAATCAGAACACACGCCTATCTGCTCGAACTCTTGCATGTGTTGACAGACCAGCGCAGAACACTGATGTCG
>JBAJNP010010208.1:0-16808 GCA_036877545.1 Yasuhikotakia modesta
ACACACACACACACACACACACACACACACACACACACACACACACACACACACACACACACACACACACACACACACACACACACACACACACACAGATATGAGTGGTGCATGATCAAGAATCTCATATCGATTTATGAGGAAAAACAACGTGAGCTCTGCAGATGCTGAAATTTACATTCAAAGCTGACATTTCACACCCGCTGGTTAAACGTACAAACAACAGCAGAATTGAAATTTTTTTCTGCATGAAAATTAAATCAGGCACGGTGAATATTTCATTATTTGTGGTAACTCTGCTTTAATGAGGCAGTGAGAAGAGGAGACAGAACTGATTCATTTATTTCAGCTTTACCTTTGCACTACGCCGGTCCCCGGAGTGTGTGAATCACACAATGACTCATCAGAATTAATAAACAGGATTTGTGGATTGAATTTTAGTCTCTAACTAATTACACCCAAATCTTTGGGATACAGCAACACAATTCACCACATCTGCTGCAGTGATTAGAAAAACCTCATGATCTTTCCCACGAGACGCATCATCTGCAGGACTCGTTTCTGACAGCGTTTCTCTGTAACTGACAAATGAGTTCAGATGAGTCTGAGATAAGGTTATCTCAAAGTGTCCATCAAGAAGACAGTTCAAATGAAATAAACATCTGAAAGGATTAGATTCATGATTTAAATGTGGCTTCGACCCAGCTAACAATTTTAGCTTGTAAAAATGTTTCCATTAAGTAACAAACACATTTAAAATGTTATTTTGAAAGCTTTAGCAATGTTCACACATTTTTTTAATTCTTGGTAATTAAAACATTATGCATTTTGAATTTTGCTATGTTTCTAAAACCATTTTACCATAAGAATGACTTTTTGATATATGATATATTAAGTTCTACTAACATTACTGCACTAACAGTTTTGATAACTTAAACATTAAGAAAACCTTCAGAGAATGTTAGTGAACATTTCCTGTTAGCTGAGGCGATGATTTACCCAGCTGTCATCTGTTGCGTTTTGCTTATTGTGCAATCTCAGAGTTCGTGGATCAACAGGCCTGTGCAGAACAACATTTATTTCTGGTTAATTTTTTATTTACAGAGCAAAACCTCAGCTTTCATCATGACATGTTGGACCGCCAAAAACATGCTTTAACACTCCAGGGCAAATGTTGAATAGCGGCTGTCTGGCAACTGGGATAAACATTGTTTTTCCAGCTACTGAAATAATATGCAACATGTAATAACCTCATTTCTCTGCTACACTGACACTTGTAATGTTTTACACAACATTTAGTGTCTTACCTTTATATCTGTTATTGAATTCTAGTGAAGCTTTAACATAATATAGATGATACAACGCAGTATATTGCACAGTACAGCGCTTTATCTAACCTTGTGAAATATTTCAAATAAATGGCTGTATTTTATTTAAATGAAAACTCTTGTTTCCTAAGTCACAGAAACGTTTGTGTTTGTGGCAGCATTTTGCAGTACAGTTACAGTGCTATAATATTACAGTGGGATTGTTTAACCATCCGCAACCAATCACAAACTTTCCGTGCTTACCTCATTAAATATTCATGCCCTTCATCACAGAAATGTTCACATGTTGACCTCATAATATGCAAATAAGAACATTAACCCAGTGTTTGCGATAGCACAATGCAAAATGATCACTAGGGGTTATTTAACTGTAAACTATAAGGATAACTCAAGGTCACATTTATGCAGGGTTTAAAATGACCCTTCATGTATAAAAACCCAAGAAATGTCATGTTACATCTCTGCTGTGGCTTATTAACAGAAGTAATCCCTCTAACCTTTATCTGCAATGACACTCAGACAGCACAATATCAGTTAATAACTGTCTGACAGAAGTTCAAATCTCACACTCCTTCCAAGTAATCAGGTACCATTTTAAGCCCGTGATATTGGGTCGAGTTCTGTTCTGTTCTGTGATTAACACCAGAACCATGTTTCTGCAGTCGAGTGATGAAACCAAAAAAAGATGTCACACGGTTTCCCATGGTAACCCATCGAACCTTAGAACACACTTATAGGTATTTCTGCATAACAAACTGAGACAGGAAAAATGAAACATCAAATTATTCACTCCAAAATAATTCGCAACATGAATGCTAGCATTCATTACAGCTCTCAGCAAACCCACAACCTTATAGGGCACTAACAGTAGCTAACACTAGTCATCTGCATGCTATTGTCATTGGGGCTCTAGTTGCCATAATTCCCTCAAAACAGCGGCTCATTAATCTTGTATTTTGACAAACACAGTACGCCTGAGGTCTGACTGGCTTTTCTGTGGCAACCTTCTGGATGTAAACAAATGATTGTTTTTCCTAAGTTATGTGAATTTACAAACTTTGGGTCTTTAGGTCCAGCTGTTCTGAAACTTGACTAAACTGCCACTCACATAGTTACACACTGTAAAAATGAGAAATTCTGAAAAGTTTGCATTACCTACTGAAGCAAACCCTTTAATAGTTTTATTTTAAAGATAAAGAGTTGAGATGTCTGCACACCGCAGCTTCTGGCTGAAACTCTAAGTCCTGGAAAAACATGAGGACATGTAAGTTAGACATGGGTTCAACTTTTACAACCTAAAGTTGTTGCTGATTATGACATACTTACAATTTTCGACCAATGTAAGCGTCAGGCCAGCAAGGTAACGTACCTGTTTATGTTCTTCTGCCACTAGGTGTCACAATGGAGTCACCACAACTCTGCTCTGTTTACACGTGTAAAGTTTCTCAGGTCTTACCAACCTATGTGAGACAAAAAAATTGCTCTCTTGCTAACAGCTTGGGGTCTTAAATGTCCAGATGGAATGATTAAATCAGTCACATCAATTCTAACAAAAAATTGATGAGAAAGTTTGGCTTTTTTTAAACAAATGACACATTCAATGAGATACGCTGTCTGGTAGAACGTAGGTGTTTAAACTCTCTCTCTCTCTCTCTCACACACACACATACATATATAGTGGATGACACACATCTTTTTATGAATCCCGGTCACTTCTAATATCTACTCATTTAAGCCTCAACCAAACACAAACAGAAAATTATGTTCTGATAACAAAATGACTGTTACACAATAATTTATTAAAAAATGTATATAAATGCAATTTATAGAATTTCTTATAAGGCCTCAATATGGGCAAAGGATAACATCTCTGAATGCACAAAGAATTCCCCCTCAAATCCAAAGAAACACCACCTGTCTGTTCAGGGCAAAAATAAAGAACAACATTTGCAAGACCTTTGGTTCTGGTGAGTCATGTTTTCACACTGAAACACGCTTTATTGCTGGCAGTGTTTAACCAAACACAGTGCAGGAACTTTGTTCAGTGTGACACACTGAACCGGGCTGATTTGGGCTTGTTAATTAAGGTTCATCGTAGCCATTATAATGAGAACAAGCCTCGACATGAACCCAACTCCAGGCGTGATGGGCTGACGTCAAACGCGGCCCTAAACAACAGAAATAGACACACCATTAAGTGTGTTCTCACATTAGACACAATGAGATGGAAGCGACTCCTTAAAGATTCATGAAGCCGGGAGCTCCACCAATATGCTGAAGACGAGCGCCACTCAAAAAAAATCGGTTGTCATTATATAACTCACTCACACGGCTCTTAGCAGAACCCATGGCCTGAGGGTCAGCTTTTCAAAAATCTCATTATTTTATAAACATGGCCCGGTTTGGCACACAGCCTGTGTTCTGCAGTGATATGTGGAAATGACTGCAATTTCTGTTTGCCAATGAATGCATGAATAGAGGAGGTGAGTTAAAACTTCAAACCAGGGAATGTTATCAGAACATTGGTTAACGCTCTGTTAACCATTCTTGCAGTAACATAAGTAGAATGTTTCTTTAATAATTAAATAACATATATAAAATAATTACATTTTAGAAAAAGTAAAAGTGAAATATTTGAAAGAATTATACAATGTACTGTTCTTAATAAAGTTAATCTGACTCAAATAACTTGATGTTTCTGATACTTAACGGAAACATTAGAGGACCATTCCAACAAGCTACATTTCTTAGCTGGATTGATAAAACAACCTTAATTGTTTTCCAACAGCGCAGCCGGTGTTTGTACGTGCCGCCCCATCTCTGTGTCCTAACATCCTGTCCTGTTCCGGTTTTGTAATGTATAATCTTTTCAAGCACGCGTTCGGTCGGGATTTTCCCGCACACAGGTTTGCAGTGTTAATGTACGGATTAACGGAAGCGTGTAACACGACAACCATTAGACAAATTTAGAACCACAGGAAATTCCAGACCTAATCGCATTGATAAAAGTTAATCCACGCCTGAAATATGATTAAAGGCTGAAGAGATTCAGCGGTCAGTTAAACAGCGAACCACCCACACAGCAGGATTACAGCTCCTCAACACACACTCCTCCCTCACTATCACTCACAGCATTATTCCAGAAAACATCTAGCTGTCCTGAAACATTTTTCACTGAAGCACCTGGAGTCCAGCCACTTTAATCGAAAGCAGCTGATTGGTTGTGCAGATGAATCTGAAATAAACTCCAGACACAATCTTCCTCATCTCATCTGCAGATCAGACAGTCAAAATGAACTTCTAATGCAATCTGTCCCCTGATATTTATTCTAATGTAACGGCATTAGCCCAGGCTGAGTCCTGTGATTATAACATCATATTCAATCACTCTCATGAACGCAGTCAGCAAGTTTCTCATAACCACAATATTGTTCAATTGGCTGTTATGAATGATCCTCATATTACATTACTGCCAGAGTTTTGTTGCTTTATTCATTTGCATCGGAACTACGATGACATAATTCATTGTTTTTTCATGATTGAGCTCTACTGCTCAATGACTTTATTTTAATATTAATTGAATATATAAATAATGTCAGTTGTGCAATGCTGTCCTGAATAATACACTGAAGACTGTACTGTACACACATCTCCACGCTCCTGGTGGAAACATAATTTCTCATTATTTTTCTATTATCACTTAAGAAATGAATATGTGAGCCGTTACGCCACACAACTGTGGTTTGGAAAACACTTCTGTTACACTTCTAATATTTTCCACTAATAAGCTGCTATAGTTGTGCCTTCATTTGCAAGCTAACGGGAAAAAGGAGAAAAAAATCGTAGGCTGTGTTCAATTTTTCGCCCTGTTAATTCCTGGATGACACCCTGCCTGCACCCCATGGGCAAACTGCTGCTTTTCTTAATTTATAATCTGAATGAAAAGCCAAAAATACCGGTAGCATTTTATGAATGAAACTCTAAAAATAAACCTCACATCTATTCGTCTTTCACACCCTCCCTCTCTCACTCTCTTCCTCTTTTCCCTGGTGCTGAGGCGTCTCGGTATCAGACGAATGACACCACATGCTCACACTCTTAGACGCATTCATTTCCAGCGCTGAGACTCCAGGTGTCAGTATATATTATCACCTGATCTATAAAGCAAACTCTGAGACCTCGCTTTGAGGATTAGCTCTCTGGTCCAGGAATGCTAACAATTTGTAAGTTGTCAATTTATTTATGGTTCAAGTACAAATTATCAATGAAGACCACGTCCCCCACCGCTCCGCATCCCTGGCTCGTGATTGGACAGTGCTGCTGTTGTACAAATCCCTTTCAAATCTCTGGCCTGTGAGCGTCTGACGTCAAATCCTTTTTTCTCTCGTTTATCCAGATGTGACACTTTGCAATGCATTTAAAGAATGCAACATGCACCTTAATTCTGTAATAATAATAATAATGATAATGATAAAAAACAACAACAATGTATATTTAAAACGTTACAACAACAACTTAAGAATAATGTTTGTGATACAATTTAAAAAAGACCTTCTAACAGAACTGCAAGAACTTTTCGGATAGCCAATGTTCTGAGCGCTTCCTGTTAACCGGGGTTTCTCAAATTACTTCATTTGTAATACGGTGTCTGCGCCAATTCTGGGAGTTCCAGGTATTCACAGAAGGATAATTTTAGTGATTCATTGTCTGAGAGTCTGCCAAGGAGGTGAGTGTGCATTTGTGTGTTTGTACGCACTATTGTGTGTCGGCGCAAATGTGTTTCGAAATGTGTTACTCTGGAAAACTCGTAACAGCTTACACTGCACACACATGCAGTGCGGTTTGAAATTGAAAAGTGAGGCTGGCAAAATAAATGGCAGCCTGTGCAGAAGGGGGGAAAAGCTAGCGCCAACGCACACCGCTAGCTCAGCACGTCACGAACGGCAGAGTGGGTGAGTGAGAGAGAAAGAACAAAGGATAAAGGATGGAGAAAGTCAGTCTGAACTCTGCCAAGCTCATCTTACCTGGAGGCCACATCTCTGAGCCTGGAGAACCAGCGTGAACAAGAGCAGAACTGTTAAAAAAACAGAAGATATTAGTAAGCAGATTCTATGATGAGGTTTCATGAGCTTCAGCATCTGACATGCCATCATCTGCTCACCTTGATGCTTCTGGCCTCAGAACCTCAGAACTTCAGAACCTTAGAACTTCAGAACCTCAGAACTGCAGAACCTCAGAACTTCATCTTCATGTTTCTTTAGGAGTAAAAATAAACAAAAATCAGTTACTGAGCAAGTACACGACAGATCAGTGAAGATCCTTCTTACGTACCTCATTTTCCATGGGAAAGCTGACAATAATGATTTATATTTAAATTACAATTTTACAATTAAAAATATATCAATGCATTATTACAATGAGGAACAAAGTATTACAACTGTAATTTTTTTGAAAATACAAAATGAAAAATCCTCTCATCATTAAATCTGTTTGTCTCAGTTTAAGAGCTTGAAGCCAGAAAATCAGTAAAATGGGTTTTTCATTGCAGCTTTCTTGTAATACCCTGATTGGTTCAATTAGTTAGTGCTCACATTAGTTTGTTTAATTCATTTAAGTATTGAACAAGGTTTTTTCTGAGGTTAATGCCACCTAAAGTCATTACACACAGCCGTGTCCAGATGGCATTAAGGGTGCTTATCTGTTTTTAATCCAAATTCCAATCTGTTAACCAAATGAAGGCAAGAAAAAAAACAAGACCTTCCAGGAACGAGTCTGAAGGCCAGAGCGAGAGATGTCAAGTTAAAGAACCGTCTCTCTGTTCAATCCCATAATACATTTGCAATTTCCTGACGTAAGCCACTGACTGCCTTTTAATTACTGTGACCTTCATCGTTCACACATCTCCACTCGCTCTCAGAACCTTATTACCGCTCCTCCTGAATGAGAGACTAGACCAGACCAATGCTAGCAACATTTACATCTGAAGGATTTCAGAGAATGAAAGACTGACTCACTCAGGCTCTGAGGGTCAGAAGAACAGGGCCGTCATCTCTCGTCTCAGCCCAAAAACATTCCTCAGTTTGACGTCACCCCTTATTTTTAGAAAGGTAATATCTGTGCATGGAAGTGCCTTTTCATGTCGGATTCAAAGTACAAACACGCAAGCGCACGTAGACTTGCAGACTTACATAAATGTGACGAGATGTTTTCTGAGGAAGACGGACAGATAAACTCAACCAAACAGATAAACTAAGCTTACAGATCTATTGCTGATGATTAACATTGGAAACTAAGCTTTTATCACATTCATCACAGTTCATCACATTTAATCACAAACCAATAATATGAATACTGGAACATTTTAGAGTAAAAGAGCTGGATCAGATAAACTAATCTGGACCTTCCTGTTAGTCTAGTTTATAAAACATAAAAACATCAGCTACATGGTGACAATGGTAAACTCAACATTTACACAAGTTGCAGGCAGACTTTGTTTGGTTAAAATGATCGAGCAAGTACAGTAGACAAGTGTTCACAACAGTCTCCTCACCTCACCTACATTAACAATGGTAAGCTTATAAAAATGATTTATAATCCGAGCTGTCAGGTACCATTTCCTGAGAAGTGTCAGTTCATTTGACTTCAACGTATGTACAGACAAACTGATGAAGTGACAAGAGATATTATGCTTATACACAGACATGGTGACAAAGAGACAAAAATGAAGAATTACAGCTTTAAAACATTGTCAAATGGAAGCACAACAAAAAAGATCAATCACAATTTAATTTGTAAATACAAAGCCATTGAAATTCAATATGCAACTTTTACCTTTTGCATGTAAATGGATTTTACATGCAAAAAATGTTTCCTTGCTTGACCACTAAGGCATGCAGTGTGTGTTAGTCAGGTAGCTTTTCAGTCAGTAGGGGGAGAAAACACTTCACTCTTTATTCCTGTTCTCTCAAACTGTTAATATTTGTGTCTATATACGCATGTCTTCATGTTTTAAGCAGTTGATGTCACTGGTACGACTTTGCATGTCTCCAACAGCAGCACATACAGCTGCAATGTGTAGAAAAGTGCTAAAACATTTCTGTGCCATTTTATCTTTTTCCCTCTTCTTTCTTTCTCTTCTTTACCTCACCGCCTACTTCCATCAATAAAAAAATGAGGATTACTTTTACCTCACCCCTCCCTCTTCTTCCTCATCTTACCCTCTTCAATTGTACTTGCACAAAAAACTCTTTAGCCCGTCACGCTGTACAATGTTCCTGGTAGCTACAATCCAAAATGTCATGTTTGTGGTGAAGTAACTATACTTGCATGTCATTGGTCAGTCTTGCTCTTTAACTTTGAGGGTATTAGCTTATCTTTTCGTTAAACAGTGGATAGCGACCCCTGTTAGCATGACCAAATATGGAGTGATGCACCGCCTCTTTAGCAGTGATTGATGGTGATGAGGGTCACTGTGTCCGCCCCTCCTCTCAGCACCTAAGCAGCAGTTCAGACGCATTAGCACTCAGCCTAATTGACTCTCCCAGATTATCATTTCCTCACAAACTTTATGGATTGAGTTATGATATGCCTCCAGACCACAGGACAGGCCCTGATTAATCGCTGACACTCATTTATTGGGATGTTTTCATCACCGCTCCCCGCCAAGCTTCATTCGCCCTGCCAATGATAAATCAGCGCCCCCCCACCAACCGTAAACACACTGCCAGCAGTATCGCTCTCATGCCCAAACAGATATATCCACAAGCCTTCACTTCAACACATTTCAGTTATTTACTTCCTGCTGTTTGTCATCGTATGTTCACACACACACACACACACACACATATGAGCAGAATTAAAGCTAGTTCATTTATTAAATTAAATCTTAAAATGTTTAAATATTGTTTATGTATGTTAACAATATGTTGACATACATAAACTAACAAGTAATAACATTAATAGAACATTTTAAAAAATGTATATTTTCAACATTTCCAGAAAAATCCAGAAAGACTTTTTTGGGTTCTTAAAGGAACTAAAAGTACATTTCTTAGAGAACTGAAAGAGTTCCTGAGAGCTAAACTTTCCCACAGCTACAAGTATTGAGGAATCGGTGAACAAAGGCACAACAAACATCTTTTGACAGACATGGAAACAGGTTCTGTCTAATATATTCTGTACAGCCTAACTGTCACCTCAACCCTTAATCCCTAATGAGAGATCCGGACAGCATTGGCACAAATGTGACGAGAGATTCATCAATGTACAAGAATGTATTTCATCGTCACTAAAAACTGAAGTTATAAACAGGTGTGTGACTCACTGTTTCTATGCCTGCTGTGTCTGCTTCTCTTCTCTCATCACTGACTTAAATAAAAGGTTGTAGTTCAGTTCTCATACGTGTACCAAATGTGTGACAATATACAGTTATGTTGGGATGCAGACACACACACACTTACTAATTCGGTTTCTGTGCACACAGACACACCTTTATACAGCCACACAAATGCACACATGCACACATGCACACACGCACGCAAAAACACACACACACGCACGCACGCAAAAACACACACGCACGCATGCATGAAAACACACACACAAGCACGCATACACACACACATGCACGTACACACACACACCCACACATGCAGGCACACACACAAAGGCACGCACGCAAACACACACACGTGCACGCACACGTTTCCAGCATTTTAACTATTGTGACACTCGAAACAACTGAATGTGATTTGTCAATTGATTTCTTACCCATCTGGGCTATGAATAAAACCCTTTCCCTCCCTGTGACATGATTAGAGAGAGATACACAGAGCAAGACAGAAGAAATGTAACAAAACAGGAGAAATTTACAATTAGGCAACAAAGACTGTGCTGTTTGAAGAGATAAAGAAATGTAAAATGTGAGAAAACATGAAGTGTGAGCTGAAAACAAAATAGAAACAGGGAGAGAGGGAGGGGGCGAGCAAGCCATTAATGGAACTTGGAGTGCTATGATGCAGTTTGCTTGCGGAGATATATCGGCCAATAAGAGCGCAGCACCTGAGAAACAGGCGGAGCATAAGTCCATTCACAAAGTCAGCAGCAGCTGAAATAAAGACAGAGTTGAGGGCAATCTGCTGCATTCTAAAGCTTTACTGTCTAACACAGCCACACAATCTCTCTGAAGAACAAACACACACACACACACAAACCGAGTGGTTACAAACTTTACCCGAGACAAAATGCTGCAAGAACAATCTGTCAAAACATGATACAGGAAAAAATCTACAATGAAAAACCTAGACTCTGAACCCTCACCACAAAAAGCTACACAGAGTAAAAACAGCTACACAACAGCCTGAATAAAGCCAATATGTTCCATGTTTGACATTTCTTGTGCATGGAAACCATGGAAACATATCTGACAGCAGGAAGGGGCTAAACTGAAATCATCCAAAATTAGCCAATGGACAAAAATACATGCATGAGTTTGGATTTAGCCATTAAATATTCGTCACACCGGGTCAGCAGACAGGGGTGTATGAATCACGCATTTCTCCAAACACGAACAGTCTCTTCTCTCTCTCCTCCGCTGGAAATACACACCGTTAAACTATTCCTGGATCCCAGTCACCACCAAATTTATACCCACCTGAGTGAAAATAGCTTCTTCAAAAATAGAGTGTGTATTGCGTAGGTTCATTTTCGACTTTGCTCGGTGAAGACACACTCTCGCTCTTTTTCCTTTTTTTGACTGTTTTTTCACCGCTGCGGGGGGAAAATGTGTCAGATACTGTTCCTGCCATTAAGAAAACAACAAATCTCTGCTCTTTCATCTATTAATCTTTCCCTAAAAAATGAATGAGTGCGTTTCTTCTGACTGCCATTCATTGAAAATAAAATCTGCACTTTTGTTTTTCTTTACTGCATTTTTTGTTTTGTCTTTTGTTTTCACATGCATGTATTACACTCTCAGTGTTGGAGGATAAACTCTCCTGCTAATCATACGCAATTTCACTCAGACTACACAGGAAACACAGCAAATTTCTGTCATCAACAGCCTAATTTCTGATAAAACAAGGAGATGGAAACATAAATAAAGAGCTATAATAAATAAACAACTATCAAAATTGTTTAATGTCCTCTTCTAATATTATCGCACTTGTGAACTAATATTCTCTAGAGGTAAAGAAAAGTATAGAAACACAAACTCTTTACTTAAATGGTCAAACTGTTTCAACATACATGTAGATAATGTAAATAATGAAGTCTACCCAGGACTACCCAGCTAACAGGGAATGTTCTCAAAAAAGATCCCAAAGTTATCCAAAACAGTCCTGCAGTAATATTAGAAGAACATATTTTCAATGTTATGTATCAAAAATGTTGTTTTTAAGAATGCTTTAAAAGCATTACAGAATTGGCTAAATTCTTAAATAGTGTTTATCTTTTTTATCAAACTAACATGTTCAGGTTGTAAAAACATTTCCTTAATGTTTCTATTGAGCAGCAGAAACAATAAAAAAAAGTAAAATAACATTTTTGATATATATATATCTTTATACAAACTTTTAAGAGAACATAAGCCAATGTTCTGAGAACGTTCCCTGTTAGCTGTCTGAGGGGCCGTGTATGAGCTTGAACACCAGTGGGTGGGTTTCAGAGTTAATGAGTTAAGTCTCTTCTCTCCTTTAATCAAAATCAAGTCTTAATGAGCTCCAGCGTCTGAGCAGATCGTGGCTTAATTGTCACCTAAACAGCTTCATCCACATTATGTCTGTCAGAGACGGAGAAACAGATCAAATTCATTCACCACCAATGACGCAGTTTTTACGTGGGTCTGCGGTCGAGCACAGGCCCCAGGGCGAATGAATGGCTCTCGCCTTGGTCAATCAGACGGGATTAATACAAGCCCTACAAAGTTCAACTGTAGTTTTAGGGCAAATCTGTGAGAGGGACCACTTATCCATGGATGTCATTTCCTTTCATAAGAAGCACGAAAAGTCGAGCGGAAATCAGAGACACTAAACGTTTATAATCATGAGGGAGAGAGAGAGAGAGAAAGAATATGGTAGAGAGACCTCAGCAGTAGGTTGGGCAGGTCTTGTAGGTAACTGTGAGCACAGAAGCAACACCTGACAGGAGTGTGTCAGAGGCTGTGTCAGCAAAGGTTCAACCTCCAAACAACTGATTTGGAGTCTTCGGTATAAACCACATTAGTCAATGACAAATTAGACATAATTTTATGTGCAAATATGAATCATACATTCGCTGCTACAAAAGCACCAGACTGTCTTTGCTAAGAACTAAATTTTCAGGGGTCTTTTGTAAACAGCTTTACGCTCACAACAGAATAACAAGCTGCGCGGAAACGTCGCCATAAGAGCAGGTTTGAATGTTTTGGTTGCTATTCAGACTCCACAGCCCAGCTGCGACACAACAGGTGGTCAGTCAGGAATTAAAATGCCATTACTAATGAAATGTGACTCATTTCTCCAAAGTTGCTTGCATAGTAACTTTAAAACAGTCTCTCTCGCTGCTAAAATTCTCATTTAATGAACTACGCTGTCAGGGGGCCAGTGTCCGGTGTTTATAATGCACAAAACTGGTCACTGTTGACATTCTGTGCTTGTATTCTTATCATTGGCCTGTTGTCTGAGTAGTTACTGACCCGTTTGTGGAATTGAATTCAGACAGTAAAGAGATGCTTTGAGTGGCAATTTTCATGCTTGTTACATATATTTATATTGCTTGTGTGGATTCTTTCCATCCTTTTATCTCGTCCTGTTTAGTGGAAGAGCTGAATGAGCCATTCATGGGTCTGGCCGGCTTTATTGAGAGATCTATTTGTGAGTAATAACCTCTGTGGCAGGGTAAGAGCCGACACACTGCACTGACAGCATCATTCAGCTGCTGGGCAATTTGTCCCTCGTTGCTGCACTTTTATCAGGGCGCTGTTGTCTGTAGTAGAAAGAAAAAAATGAAAGTGGAGGAAAGACAGAAAGATGAAGCTCTGTGTAATACAGGAGGCCAGCTAACCAATTTTAGGTGGTAAGAACATTTTCTTAACATTTCCATTGATCCTAAGAACATTATTTAAACGTTTTTAAATGTTCCACCAAGAAAAACATGTTAAATGTGCTAAAGTTACTGCAAAACCGTTCCCTGAACTTCTGAATAAAAGAATGTTAGCCGATGTTCTGAGAACGTTCCCTGTTAGCTGGATATAACATTTAACAGTACAACAGTTTTGAAACCTTTATAGGTTTTGTTCCAAATAGAAGGAAAAAAAATCATTCACTGTATTTGACAAAATTCCACAGAAAAATTATTGTATTTCTAAATTATATTTCTGACATGCTGTTACCTAGGCAACACATGAACTCACACACACACACACACACACACACACACACACACACACACTATATAACACATAAACATAACAGCCAACATATGTTATTAGCAGTAGACACATTTCTAATTCCAAAGTAATTCCAGCAATTACCAATCCCAATTTGCAGAATTCCAAACATCTTTCCTGTTGTCTCTGTTTCTGTGTTGGGAAATGAATCAGATTTCTCATGAGATTGGTCAATGAAAGACAGAACAAACTCTAGCCGTGCTGGGCCAGATGGCAGATCTAATGGCCACTTGGCAAGCGTTCGTCTCACTTCTTCCTTCCCTGTAAGTCTGTATCTCTCAGAAAATCACGAATCAGTCGTGAGCTCTGGCAGAGCCTCAGGTACGACTTACGCAAAAGCCGTCTAATAACGATGACGTGAATCACAAATTTCCACTGCTTGTCTTTGTGGCCTCCGTGCTGAGTCCTTTGTGAGCAAACAGTCTCACAGCGCATTCAAAGATGAAAATATTATATTCAACAGAACTCATTTCATTAGCTCTGAAAAACACCCACCACACTCAAGCAAGCTCCTGAAAAGCTAGCCTTGAGGAAACATAACATGTCTGTATTTGTGGACCTGGTATTTAAAGCGTCTCCACACATAAAGCAATACCAATACATTTTAAACCTTTGGTCCTTGTGAGAAAACAAGCTTATAAATTATATGTTTGATCTAGTTTAAACATTTAAAATAGCAGTTTTCTGAAGTTAAAAACCCATGCGCGCGTGTGTGTGTGTGTGAGTGCATGTGTGCATGTATGTGTGTGTGTGCATGGATGCATGCATGCATGTGTGTGTGTGTGTTGCCAAAGCTTATATCCTTAATGCATTCATACATAGATCATGCTAATAAATTGACCCTCACCACAACAACCAATTAAAACTGTAACGTAACACAACAGGAATAAACAAACAGGCATGTATGGAGGAATGCAAATGCAAATGCAAATGCAAATCCGTGTGTGTGACGCTGTTGCGGCCGCAGCCCAGTCTCTGACTCAGCCTCTTCCCTGGAGACCCCTGTACTGACGTCACCTGAGCTCAGTGCCAAGCCAAGCTCACCCAGAGACAGACTAGCTGAAGATTTATCACACCATCACATCCACACCTCACGTAACGATGGCTTTATATGCTGTTGCTGTGGATAACACTCACTAATGCAGTGCATAACTTAGCTTTATGCTAACAGAAGGCTTTCATAACAAGTGCTTATTCATTCATTTACTTCATCACAGACTCAGATAAACAGAAATGCAGCCAGACCTGGTGGCACTGACTCACTTTATGGCTGAATATTCTGCCTGAATGATCGTCAATTGATGCACATGAAAAAACACACAAAATGGCCCATTTTCATCCATTCAGGATGTTATTATGGACACCCAGAAAAAACATTATCCAGTAGTAGAGAAGAGAAGACAGGAAACTTTAACATTAGCACAGCATGTAAAGACCAACTGAATACAGCGTATGGTGTTTATAGCCAAGAGACACAAAGATCTTCATGCAAAAGATCTCCCTGAAAACTGTTTTCTTTCTTTCTTGAAAATCTTTTCTATCTAGTGTGTGTTTTAACCCTCTTCACATGTAAGAACTAGGGGAAAAGAGAAAACAACACCAATGTTAAACTTTGACTTGTGTCCCAAATATATTTATTGCTTAAACGCCTTTAGTGTTTTGTGACGTCAGCCCTGATTTGCAAACGTATTTGTGATTAAATCTGATGCTGTTTAATGCAAATTAAAATGCTGTTTAATATGTTTATTAATAAACAGTCCTAATGCAATCGAATAGTTTTTATCACGTAATTTCGCATTTATTACTTCATGCACTTACCTAATGTGGCGCTTTAAAGCGCAAATGAACGTCCTGCGCTGTTGTATATCTGGTCCTGAAGTGAAGTTCATCTCTCCTGTGGAGAAAACGTTTATTAACATTACCAAGTTTACAGTTTATTTAACTACCAATACCAAATGTTACAAGTCAAACCACAAGTGTTTACCTTGAAGCTGCAGGCCCACTTTATTACGGATGGATCGTAACTTCAAGCACTGACTGCCACTGATCTGAGATCAGACGGAATCTGTTTACACGAGTTCTAATGCGAATCAAGCAATAAACAAAAATGTTTGACATAGAAAAACATAAAGACATAGAAAGTGGTGTTTTTTTGCCAAATTGATCATTGTTTGAGTTTGCTGCATTTAAAACGTGTGGTTGTATGAGATTACGTGTAATTGGTCAATGACGTAATCGAGAAGTTACCCATGCTATTAAATACTGTTTATGTAAATGCTCTATAAACTAAATATGTGTATTTATTAGTGAGAATATAATGTATGAATTTGTATGATATAATGTGAATAACTGGGTACAGAGTAAATGTAAATGTTGGTAATTCATACTAAAGGGTTTTTTAAACATGATCTATTCACGCAGCGCCGCTGAGGAAAGGTGTCAGTTCAGTGGCAATATTATTATCAAACTCAATAAGTAAAGCCCCTTCAGACAGGAAAATTGTATATAATTATCCTGTCTGTGCAATTACCCATTAGATAATTTCAGCTTGCCTTCAAGCAGCAGTAGCTGGTCTGAATGAAATAAGATAACGGCTGTAAACACAGAGGAGAGATGGTTTCACTCTCGGCTAACTAATTACTTGTTAAAACACTTATTGCAAAACAAACATGCCTCAGGTTGAACTGCCACATAACAGCCCAGAATCAATAAGACTAACTGGTTTAATATTAATTAATTAAAAAAAGAAAAACAAAGCAATATTTCAGTCGGCCAAAAATCAATAAGTTAATGACGAATAATTGACTTTCTTTCAGAAGACCACGTCTTTAATTTAAGGATGCAATGAAAAACGCTTGTAAATCCTTTAGGATTCAGTCTAGACCTGAGCTCAATTTTGTGAGTAAATTCAGAACTGAAGCAGGCTGTTTTTTTTGTTGGTGCATTGCAGCAAAACAGATCAGTGGGGATGTTTGGGGGGTGTCAAGTACACTCCTTTCATTGGAGGTGAATGGAGTCTAATGGCACTCCTACACTCTGACTCACCCCATGCAATT
>JBAJNP010010209.1:0-16802 GCA_036877545.1 Yasuhikotakia modesta
CAGCTCCCCCGAGACAATGCATTGATCTTTTCTTTGATGAAAAGTATTCAATAGAACCTTCATGGGAATGTAAATTTGATCATATTGAAGTCCGGGACGGGCCCTTTGGTTTTTCTCCAATAATTGGACGCTATTGCGGCCAGCAGAACCCTCCATACATCAGATCGAGTGGCCGCTACCTTTGGATAAAATTTGTTGCGGATGGAGAACTGGAAGCAATGGGATTTTCCGCAAGCTACAATTTCACAGCAGGTATTTATGTACTGTTTTATATTCCTTACTAACCTCTATGTTAAGCTATGTTAATGACCTGAGTTTAGCCTTTGGATAATGTGTCAATAATATTTATGATGGTGAACTTATAATTTCCAGACTGATTAATTTTTATGTCAGTAAGTTTAATGATGAGTGGTTTAGCTTTTCCTGTTGGTTTGAACCCGTTCTGACTCACTAACCTCAGTGTATCATTACCCCTGCATGCAGACTTGAATTCTTGATGCAATCAGTAACTACCCTCAACATCTCAGCCTCTGATTCATGTAGTGGTCATTTTGGGATCCATGTTGTTTCTATCAATGGTCCTATTCTATAATGACGTTCTATAGAACTAATGAAGAGCCTGTTCGTTCAAACTCATCTTAAGCATTTTCCATTTACCTTTGATAAGTTGTTTCTGTAGGTAGCCGTAAACTTGATCCATAATGAATGCTGGCAATCCTTCCCAGAACTCTCTGTAGATGCTAAGACTTAGATGCTAAGTAGAAAGAACAACATAATTCTTCATATAATTGATATAGCTTTTCACACCTTCAGTGTGAGTACAGCACACAAAAGCTTAACCACTTTGGTTTCACGTTGCTCAGTTGGGCACCTGATACTTGTCATTGAGTTCAAGTGCAGACATTTTTTGAACAGTGTCAAATGCCACATAGCTAAAACTAAATCTATAAATGCAAATTTATAGTCTCAAGGGCCTTGAAGATGAATTGCACAGCTGTGACTCTCAGCGCAAAGCAAGTAGCACGCGACTCTGAGCAATGAATTATGAGGCATTAATTTTTCCATTCTGTTGTGAATCAGAGGGATTTTTTTGGTGGTGGTGGTGAGAGGGGGTAGTTTAAAAAACTGTTCAGCATGAATGGGCTCAGACTCTCGCATCCCAGTGTGTCCCAGAGGAAACAGCTTCCTCTAGTCTTGATAAGAAATATCAGTGGCATATCATTTACATAATTAAGGAGATAAAAGTCCCTGGATTCACTTCTTTTGATGTTCCACCAAAAAAGTGGAGAGCGCATCTGCTGCGCCGCAGCCAATGGTAACGCATGCACATGCATGCTGCGGAAGATGCGAAAGATGAATGAAAAGCAGGGGATGAGATTAGAAATGACAAATGACATGTATGTCTGAATGTACTATATTTATCCTTCCTGGACATTTTTTTGCATTTTATCAGAATGAAGCACTGGTGCATTTAAAGTCATGCTACTTACCATCACAAAGCTGCAACTCAGTCAAAGCTCTGTAAGTCTGCAGTAAAGGAGAGTGTAAAATATAATACATGTTCTTCCTTTATGCTGAGGCTCTGGGCAACACTAGCACTCAAAGTTCCTGCATCAAACCGCATTAATCCTGAGCTGGCTTACTTAAGTCAGTAATCTTAAATTAAATGCATTAGAAAAAGTACAACTGAGTTACTGCTGTGATCTGTACAGTATGTTTGGACAAGACTAGAGAACTAGTTAGAGGAAATATACATAGTTAAGCCTCACAGTGAATCAGGCTGCAAATCATGTGAGGTAAATACATAACATTTTTAACTTTATAAAACACAAACTGAAAATGTTAGACTTCTTGACAAAGTAAACCTGGAATCTGGCCACCATGCATTTAATTGTAAATATATTAAAACTGGGATTTAAGGCTTGAGTTTCTAAATTTGGTAGGAGAGTAATTAAAAGTATCTTCACTGAAGGTTAGTAGCTTCATCTAAACTCACAGATGCATGGCCTAATCCATTGCTGAAGTCAGACGTTGGATGGAAAAGCAAAATGATGTGCACTCTGTGTGTAATTACTTCCTGATATCGTTGTATGTAGTCACACCTGCCATTTAGTTGCAATTATCACGCAGACGTTGTGTGATTATTCTTTTGAGCAGTCATGTGTAATATCAGATCTCTCTGTCTCCAGACAATGTTTCCCAGCTATTATGTGATGTACCCTCTCAGCCCTATCAGTACTGCTAAAAAACCTTTTGGGATAGTTTATCCAAAAATGGACATTCATTTTCTCACCCTTATTGTTCCATATATGACTATCTTCTGCGGAACACAAAGGAGATTGTTGGCCGAATGTTGGAATAAAAGGAAGCAATGACAGTGAATGGTGAGAGAGGCTTTTAGCCACTACAGTTCAGCCTTTGTGCTAAACAGAAGAAAGTAATATGGGTTTGAAACAGCCTAAAGCTATGTAAATGTAAATATAGTTGGGTGTAATTTTTGGGTAAACTATCCCTTTAATTGACATTACATAGAACACCATTTAGCATTAATAATAACAATAATTAAAGTAGCCATCAAGTCAGTTGAATATTTATTGCTATTATTATTATTATTATTATTATTATTATTGCAAAATGGCTTTCTCCTGGTATTTAAATACTCTCTAGAATACATGCAGCCCTGGTTGAGTTTGTCACTTTCTCACATAACCCTTCTGTGCATGTACCAAACTGTATTAAGCAGTTAAAACAAGACAGTCAGCAGAGTTTGTGAGGCTCTGTGGCTACTGTCAGTAGTCTCCTCGCTTGCCTATCTGTCTGTCCCTCTGTTTCTCTCTGTCTCTCGCCCTCTCTTCACTCTCTCCAAAACTCACACTCACACTCTTTCTCCTGAGTCTCACTTTCCTGTCTCCTGGGCTCGACTGACCTTATTACCCCACCTCGTCTTTCTAAGAGATAAAGCTGTGTTACTAGACAAGATCTAGCTGGGTTAAATAACAGTGAGAGCAGCTCCTCTCGTGTGTCTTTTCTCAACCCGCTGGCTGTTTGAAGCCTTTGTCCCAGCTGTAAACAGACGCTGAAGTAATAAGGAAAACAAGATGGACTAAAAAGCATTTCAGGGACTGTTTTCTTGATCCACTGGCCATTTAATAACCCTGTTTGGAAAATCCTCATGTGGCCCTTTCATTTTTCCATTTTCAGCAGCTTGGTTGAATGCTGAGGGGGGTCTTGTGAAGGAAGTGATATGAGATGAATGCAGAAGTTGAGAGCAGTGAGGCCCAATTAGAAAACACAGTTGGACTCTTTTTTGCGTTTGTGTTGGTGGTGTATGTTTTGGCTGTCATATCAGATACACATTTTGTGTCCTTTGGGTGTTTGTTATTTTTATCTTTACTATAAACCATTAGTGTAACTTAAAAAAATATTAACATTATGTAATATAGTGGGCGTTCCTGCAGCTGGTACAGCATTGCGTTAGCAGCACAAAGGTTGTGGGTTTGATCCCAAGGAACAAGTACTAATATAAATGTATACCTTGAATTTAATGTAAGTCACTTTGGATAAAAGCTTCTGCCAAATAAATAAATGTAATAATGTTATTTGTCATTATATAATGCTTCACAAAATTATATAATTGAAATTGTAGCGCTGCTAGGAATCATTCTTGATTTCAATAATCCGTCCAATAGACGATCTGAAGAGAAGATTTTTAGAATCTGAAATGTAGTTTGTTTACACATTTCACTTTTTTATGGACATGATTAAGAACAACTGCCATGAAAGTGTCTTTCTTATAAAGGTTAATTGCATATTGTTGCATGCTCACTCAAGTAAGTGATTATTATTCACATCATGCATTACTTCTAGCTTGTAGTGGCTAAAACTCAACCACATTCCACATGCAGAAGACGCAGCAAGCCTGAAATAATACTGTAATCCTGATAGAGTCGTGATGCAGTGAAGATGTTCACTTTCTTAATTTGGGGACTGAAGATTGTATTGAATTTAAATCATTCTAATGACATCTGAGATTAGAAATGGGAGCTGGATATATGGCCCTTCTGTGCACAAGCCACCCTATATTACTGAGGTGTGATGGATTCAAACCCAAAAAATTGAAAATTGAACCCAGGGAATGAACTTTTGGTACGTACAGGCGGCTGCATTTCACCACCTACTTGATTTTCTCGGTCTGATAAAGTCTGAAGGATGAAGAAATCTCTGGTACCATCAGTGGTTCAGACCCAGGAAGGTTGAATAGATTTACAGAGTCCTTGATGTGACAGAATTTAATCTAAGGACACAATATTCAGATATTGTGAGATGGTTTGGTTTATTATTGCTGTGGATTAGAACGGCGGTTAGAGGAGAAACAACACAGATGAAAGCAGAGGAATAAATTGATGTCCATTTTGCATTAGTCACCAAAGAAACTCATACATCATGGCACTTACAAGTGTGTGTTGCTATCCTAATGCATTTATTGCCTCTGTTATATGTATCATTGGATAACTCTGTATAATTTACAGATTCAGCTATGGTTCAGAGTAGCACGGCTTTAACTGGAGTCAAATGCTATTTCCAGAATGTCATGTGAATTGAACACTTTGCCATGGCAGCATCTATTATCCATTATAATATCTTGGAAAAACGGGGTGGAAAATTGCTTGCTTTGTGTTTTGCTCCAGACGCTACAATGAGGATTAATCGGAGAGCAGCACGTGTTTAATGCTGTTCCTTTGGGAAAACAGATACTGTTCTTGGTGATTCAGTATATATAAAAAAAACGTTTATGGGTTTTCCACTGTGATGTCCGTGCAGCATAAATTTCACCTGAGTGCAAACACAGCAGGGAATCTAAATGAGAAAGTGAATGTGGAAAACATAAATGAATGTATCTCCTCAAAACATTGTCCTGGACATGTCCTCAATCTAAAAGAAAAATTATTCCAGGTCTCTGGAATGTTTCTTCAACATTTCTCTCATTGCTGTGTCAAGTTTAAATGATCATATTTTGTGTTGTTATATTATATGAATTTGACTATGATGACATTTATACAATAAATTTGGGTACAACAAGGATCTATACATAATGTTAAAGGCAAAAATAGTATGCAACAATAAATAAATTGTGTTAAAGTATGTTATAATCATTTGAGGAGAGTTTCAGTGTGACCTTTGCATAAACAAAAAAGTTTGCAACTTACTAGTTTCCAAACAAAAAATAAGTGTCTGTGAGACACATTTTGAAACACACATTTTGTTCTCTCCACCTGTTAACATGTGCCTTGCGTATACGAGAAATGTGAGCCGCTAGTCTTTATTTCTGAGTTGACTCTCGGAAAGAAACCTAAAAGAAACTTCATTTTGCCATGCCGTGAGTAATCCAGGCTCGCCACAGTGGAGAAATGCCTGGAGGAGATCTAATTTGCTAAAGTAAAGCTATCAGGCTGAGATGTTTGGCACAGGCTTTTGCAGACAAGGTGGAAAAGAACACCAGGGCTTCTGTATGTTGTTTATCTCCTCCAGACTTATTTGGCTGTTTGCATCGTTTCTGTATCAGGGAGCAGGTGCGGTCTAGACTGTTTAATGGGGCATTGAATTGGTTTTAAAGAGCAGTACTTTTGTTGTCATTTAACACGCCTCAGTATCTCAGTATATTGTATTACATAAAGGCAATTTTGTGAGGTTTTGTGTTTGGTATGGATTTTCATTTTAGCATAACATAAGGCAGCCAATGTTATTGTGCTTCTGTAGTGGAGTTCAATAAACAGTTTCGTTCAGTTGTCAGCATAGCCGTGATATAGAGGTCACCAATCTCACCATCTTCACGCCGGCAGCGTGTGCTACCACAGAATGCACGCAAGCTTATTAAGCCATACCTTTCACTAAAGGAAGATCCACTGTGTTTATCACAGCCACCACAAACGCAACGTCAAGGCAATGCTAGTGCAATGTTTTTCTCTCTCAACATTTTTATCTCCCTTTCCTGGCTTGTTTTTCCTACCAGAACCAATTACCCCCAAAATCAATATGTGGACGAAATGTGCTTTCAGTCAGATGGTGAAAGAGAGTGACTGACAACTGAGAGAGAAAGAGAGAGAGAGAGAGAGACATCTACACTCAATTAATTGCCTCTTAAAGACTTCATAAATGTGCTTGATGAGTGTTAACTTTGTCCTATTGAAACAGGAAGTTGGGAAGGACTCTTTTTCTGTCCTGGGTTGCCCTGCCCCCAGAGACATCTGATTGGTCCAAAAGTCCACTCCACATAGCAGCCAGTTACCACACTGGAGCTATTTTTGTCTCTTTACTGTTTTTACTGTTTACTCTCTCTCTCACATTCTCTTTATCTGTATCTCTTTCATTGTGTTAGGCTCTCAGGCCCAGCAACTGGAACGCACGTACGCTTTAATCACATACAGCATTCATCTCTCAAACCACCCATTCATAATGCTTTGCCTACAGTGTGCCGTATTATCCATTTGCTAATCCTAACATCCATTTAGCCATAAAGAGACAATATACTGCAGAGTACCGGAGGTTAATAGGATACTCATGGACATGCTGAGGTAAGAGGCTAGCAGGTTATTTAAAAGTAAAAGATTTAGGTAAGATTTACAGTTTCTTATCAGATCAAAATCTTAAGTAATGCAACTGCTGAATTTTTTTTCAATTAATAATTGTTGACATTGTGTTAAGAATTTGGTTAATGGTGAAAAAAATGCATTTATTTTGATTAGGAATTTATTTATTTTTTATTTATATTAAATTATTGCATTTATTTTGGCTTGGAAAACCATGTCATAAAACTAGATTTAGAAAAAGGTTTTTATTTATTTGCTAAAGATTTCTGAGTAGTTTATGTTACTGTATGGTTTTATCAACTTTTGTGTGGTTTCATTCCGTATAATGTAGATTCAAACAGATTGTAGGTTACATACATCATAGCTCTTATAAAAACCAACATAACAATTTGTCCCATTAGAGTATGTATTATAACTACAACAATCCCATAGACAGCCGTTACCAGAGGAATGTTGCTTTCAGTTTCAGGATATTAAATTTTGTGGGAGGCAGCTTAGCGGCTTTCCACAGCGAGTGTCATAGGGTTGAGTCTGCTATTATTATTATTTCATAAAAGCTCTCTCTCTCCAGCTCTCTTGAGGCCAAGATCCTCATGAATGTCTTGACTCAGCTGCATCTCATTCATAGTAATGGAGTCATTCAGCCCAGTGAGGTCAGAACCCCACTAAATATTATCCTGTGTGGCCAGCAGCCACGTGGAACAATCGCCTTTTAGCATATTATTGGTCTCTTAGCTAAAAGCTGACATAACAAACTCTAAAGGTATGCGATACACCAGCATATATTAAATCCCCCATGATGCTTTTCACTGCAGCTTGCTTTATTAATTGATCTCGCAGAGCTCTTTGTTTTCAGAGGGTTTCAGGGTGTGAAATTGACCATTATGGCTTTTTACAGGGCAGCTTGTGTGTTTGATTAAGCCTGGCAACATTTGTTTATTAGTTCTGCAATAATTTACAGTTTTCTCCTTGGCCGCTGACCGTTAAGCAAGCGAGTCCAGAAAGTCAATTATTTCTAGCTTTCCCATCGGGAATATTAGCTTCCCGGAGCCGAAAGGGCCCAGGAACATCGTGGCAGCCGGTCACGCGAGCTCATCATTCCCTGGCACAAAAACACTAAACAAGCCACCGAACAATATGGCTTCCCTGACTTTTTATTTTCTCTTCGCCAAGCTCAATTAATCACACCAGTCACACGGAAATCCTCCTCTTCTATTATATCCAGTCCCAGAAAATGCAGAGCTGTTCACAGAGAAAAATGGACGAAGAAAAAATAAAGTAGCAGTGCTGTATGGAAGAGAGAAGTGTCTGATAACAGTTTCATGCTTCCCTGAGGCCCTGTTCTCTCTGAATATTCATGGGGCCTGGCGAGAGTCTGCACCATTTGTAAAGGGACAACTATCAGTTTCTGTGCCACAGCTGAACACGGTTTTAAAGCTTTTGGAAGAATCAACTTTAAAATTCTCTGCTCGCTGGAAAAAGGAAACCGGTTGTGAATCTTGTTTAATTCTTGTCAGTGTTTCACAACGAACCTACCAGGAGCTGTCAACACAGTTTACAAATGTTCACCTCACTTTGCACTTATGCTGAAAAGTGATGTGAAATTTATAGTATTTTTCCTGTCCTGGCTTAATATGCAGCAATAACTGTAACTGAAACATTTGTTGGTTGATTTTTTTCAAAATTTTGTGTTTTTCATCACCAAACATTGCTCTATTTTCCTGAGAAAATTACTTCAACACAATTACTTTGATTACTACAACACACCAACCAATGGCATTGGTTTGGGGGCAGGACCATCTGTTAATTTAGCCAATAGCAGACAGGAGGACTGTTTAGGAGAGCAGTTTGACAACATTCATTATACTTGTAATTTTGTTTGGTGATGTTAGAGTTGCAGATTTTACACACAAGGTTTTTAGGTACTTGACCTGAAATAAAATGCAGTTCATCTCTGATTCAAGGTTTTTAGGTACTTGACCTGAAATAAAATGCAGTTCATCTCTGATTCAGAATAAAGTTTGTTAGTGGGAAGTGTTTCATTACATGACAAGGAATTTGGAAAAGATATCTAATCACATTTTGTTCTCATTCAGTCAGTATAAATAGACAGAGTTTTCAATAAGCAGATTAGACATCCTTTACCAAAGCTGTGGGTTATTAAATCCAATTGCAGCCAAATGTTTTGAAAGCGGAAGCTGTAAATGCCAAGCCATGTTAGACTTGCTTTTGTGTTGTAGTTAATATACTGAAGGCATTTCCTAGAGAAAAATCTCTTGCTCTGAAGTTATAATGATGAAACATAATTGAAAACTCCGTTATGTAGCAACTTTGTTTCTTAAATGTTCTTATGGGTAATAAAAATAATCATTATTATAAAAAAAATGTTTGCATGCATTTAGAATATAAAGCTATTAAATTGACAGCATAGCTTTTTTTATAGAGACTTTAAGATCGTCAGCCTCAATAGGACTTCCTGGTAAAATTAGAGGAAAAATAAAATGTTGAAATCTCTTGAATTCTTGAGGAAACATGTGAGATTATCGATTTTGTTCTCAGAGTAAAACATGACCCACCTGCCTCCCGTAAGTCTCCATTTGCTCTCCACTCTCCTCGTTGGCATCTATAAGGAACAGCAGAGACGTTATCGAGATATCATTGGTTTCCCTGTGGGTTTATATGCATCACAGCGGGTCAACATGGTGGCATATTGGAGGTTCCACAAGGTCTGTATTTCTGAAAGCATGCAGACTGTTTAAAAATTCAGCCTCCTTCAATCTGTTGTGGACTTGCTCTGGGGAACGGCATGGAATTGTTCACATGAGCAGTTTGACTGGGGGCACAGCCAGAAACACGGAACACGCTCCTGTGCTGTCAGCGGGGAGAGAGGGGCACTGGTGAAGTGGATTTAAGTTCAGGCTTGGTAAACCTGGGGCTAACCTTTGAACACACCATCTAGCTTGCAGTGAACTGAAGAATAGACGTGCTGTTCGAACTGCACTTCCCAGCATGCATCAGATGACAGCCCATTCAATATGTATTGTTATGGAGCATATTGTAGACATTTGTGCTTTGACAAGCAACACTGTGAGCTCAGTCATTGTATTCTTGGTCGCAGTGAATGGCTTTAAGAGGAAGTGACTTGTGAGAGGCAGATTTGCACACCATGAATAGACTGTGTGATCTATGCAGGGAACAATGGTCTGCTTTGCTTGGGACAACTGATTAAACTGTAATGAAGTCTTTAAATGAGGTGTCAGTTTGGTGCAGGTAAAAGATCCATTTGCGCCAGCATAGATTTTTCAGCAGACATTATTATGTCAAACCAATTGGCCGCTCTCTCATCTGATCCTTCATCAGTCTTACTGGAGGCCACGCCCACTGTGATTGATGACACAACAGAGGGGCAAGTTTGATTGGACCAAGTTGTTCAGCCCACACCAATAGATCGACAGCATAAGTTTGTTAATTTTTTTTATAGGTGGTCATATGTAAAGTGTGGCATTGTTGTTATAGGGCATTAATGTTAGACAACATTAATATTAATGTTTTAGTTTTAATTTTATTTGTAATTTGATTAATTAATTGATTTCCTGTGTTATATTAAAATGTACACTATAAAGTTTATTCTTACATACACATAATGTAATGTATGAAAACACATAGAAGTTACACCATAAAATTGTTAATTTTAATTCCAATGCAACGTACATCATGAATGTTTCAAGGAATGTTTCCTTGAATAGACACCATTTCTACCTTGTAGCGCATGTTTGCAGACCTGCAGTCCACCGGCAACATGTGATTTTCAACAGCTGCCTGTTCTTCAGTCTCTCAGTGGGCTGTTTGTTATTGTATATTTCTCTTCTCTTGAAGTGGAAACAGTTGGGCTGAGCATATTTAATGTAAAATTACCCACTCAGTTAGAGACTAATGGTGTCAGGAATTTAGCTACATTATGTGGCAATTATTTATAATGCAGATGAAACTATTAGGACTAATTATGATACATTTTGCATAGAATTATGATGCACATTTGCATAGTTATACATTTGTTTAGTTTTTGTTTATTACAAAGTTTTTTTAATCATTTGTCAAACAAATGATTTAATGGGTAGTTAAAGTGACAGTTCACCCAAAATTACAACTTGCCATCATTTTGAAAAACATGAGGGTATGTGAATAATTGACAGGATTTTTATTGTTGCTTAAGAACAAACTTTGCTTTCAAAGACGGTGCATTAATTGATAAAAGATTTTTCCATATTGATGGTTTTGTTTTTCCTCAAACATTTCTGTTACCTCTAAGGGTTAAATGTATTGAGAAAGCACTGCTCAGATAGTGGGGTTCACAGCTGACAGATATGCAGAATCCATCTGAATGTCTCTCATGGCAATTGCTGATCAATTTAAAGATTATAAACCACAAAAAATGGCCTTGTCAGTCTTTTTAGAGCAGGATTATTATTTTGAAAGCAGCACTGTGCATCTCCTAGAACCCTCTTAAATTCATTTTGGTTGATTTGTGTATTGACGCATATGTATCATATTCGT
Source organism: Yasuhikotakia modesta (assembly GCA_036877545.1). Taxonomy (NCBI): domain Eukaryota; kingdom Metazoa; phylum Chordata; class Actinopteri; order Cypriniformes; family Botiidae; genus Yasuhikotakia; species Yasuhikotakia modesta. The sequence goes on from JBAJNP010010209.1 coordinate 11,142, forward strand.
ATATTGATATATTGACGTACCAAGTGCATTGTGGGTAAGTCTCAGGAACAAATCAGCATATAGTTTCAGGCTTGGCTTGAGATTGAACCCGGCCAATCACACTCTGCAGAATCATGTATTTTTATTCTTTAAAGATTGAAGTCTATTGATTGTTCTGGGTGAGCAAGTTTCCAAACTGAAATCATTAGCTGTCTTTTCACTTTATGATCTTCATTTCAGTCAGAGACACTTTCAGAATCCCTTTTAATCTACATTATTATTCATTTAGTAGCACATTCACAGATTACAGCCTTTAGACTTGTCAGACAAAAGCCAATACTAAAAATCACAAATCATTTAAATGGGATGTTGTTATTGCTCCTCCCAGACACGTTTTAATAAAAGATGAAATTGACTTTTTCAATTAGCTTTATGCCTATAAGCTGGGGTATAAATACTATTTTTAAATTTTAGAGGGACAACTTTGACATTTCTTTTTACTTTGACATGTGAACTTTGAAGACACATTTTAAGTATTATCTGGCTCTGTAGCTATATCAATACGTTTCATTATTTCTGAAATACAATAATACCATATACAATACGCAATACGCTCTCAGCTTTATGCTCTCAGGGCAGTTGTAGTTCTACTTGCAGTGGGTGGAGTTGTGTTGTATGACCAGCCTAACTGGACGTAGTTCCTCAGATCTCAACAGCGTCGGCTTAATTTGATATGAACACAATACTGTTTCTTCTTTGAGGTGGTGTGAGTGGAGATTCACACTAAAGGAGTATATCAAAGTCAGTCCAACGGTCTGAGCTAGTTAATGTGCACATCAAAGGCCAGTCAGTGTGCTGTCAGTCGGTCTCGGTGTACTTCACAGATATTCATGGTGTAGCCCAAATTGATGTAATTGGACACTAGCTTTAGAGTTAGTGAGAAAAAGCGCTTGAAAGGTTAATGATATATGCAGCAGTTGTCTGTGGATTCTGCTATATAATGACTTATATAATGGCCCTAAAGATTCTTTGTTTTGTAAGTGTATGTTGTGGTGCGTACAGTCACATGCTGGAATGATGTGTCAGTTAGAAACCCCATTTAAAGTAAATAACTTGTTTATAGATATATACATGCATATATACACATACAAACAAATATACACATTTGTAGGCACACATACCTGTTGCTGATTTTATGTGCTTTAACTTCAGCTTTACAAATACACTCTCTGCTAGGGCTGACCAATAATATGTTTGTGAAGTTAATGTGTGTATGACCTGTTTGTGAAGTTAATGTGTGTATGACCTTGTGTGTTTGTGATAGAGTGTTTGTCATTTTGGCACTGACAGACTGACATATTTTACACTTTAACAAAGTGCCTATGGCAATGGTACAACATGTCTGCAATAAAAAATCATATTTAATAGGTTGTAGGATTACCCTACATTATTTTTTTATTTAAATGTATTAAGGTCACTTAAACTTTTAATTGTAAGGTTATTCTTTTCTATTTCGAATGTTCTATTATAAAAAATAACAGAGAAAAAGAATAATACAGAGAAAAGGCATTTATTTGTAGAATTTACAGAATGAAAATTAATATTCAGATAAAACGCTGTTGTTTTATTGCTGAGCTAACATGTTTACTGACCTAATAACATTCTTTTAATCAATGCATTATACATTAGCGTCTCTTTCTAGTGAACCCCTGTTGTGGCAAACACACCCCAATGTTTATTCACACCGAATTAAATTAATGTAAAATAATGTACTGGAATACAAATTACACAATTCAGTTTAATTGGCAGTAAATAACACTTAATTTCAATTACTGTATCTGCATGCCATTGATGTTGTTTACACACATAGATCTTTGTGTGTTATAAACACAGTCTTGCATACGATCTCTCTGCCTGTTTAGTTGTTCCTGTCTTCAGTAGAATAGATGTTGATTTTTTTAACTATCCTTCTCCAATCTTCCACATGAAGTTCTTACTATTGCTGAACCGGTGCTGAATCTTTGTTTATCACTTCTCATTTTCTGCTTCTCATTTCATTCCCTTATTTCAGTCTCTCTTCATGGCATGTCTCACCTCTCCATGATCTCTCAGTCTGACTCTCTTCAGCAATTATCACACAGTCAGACAGACCTTGAATGTGAGACCGGATGCTGGGCTGCACGGGTTGGGTTGGGTTGAGGTGATACCTAAACAGATGTACTGGAATTGATAACTGCAAAAGGCACAAAACTGGCAGGAACTGCAAAGCTGATATTGAGAAAATGTTAAGTAGAGTCTGAGATGAGGGATAATTTAGGTAGAAAACACCTTGCTACAGCCTTTCTGTTAAGCCTTTGGAAGGGTTTTAACTAATCTTATCAGCGGGTCCAATGGAGGGTGGATAAATTGCAAAATCCAGAGGAGCTGATGAGATTTTAACTAGATTTTTAAAGCTGCGGACAAATCAGTGAGCAACGCAAAACACCAATCTGATGTGTTGATGGCGGTCTTCATGGATTATCCACACGAGGTGATTTCTGGTGAACTTTAATTACGAGTTGACAGAGCAACGCTAGCAACAACAGCAATAGAAATAAGGCCACAAATAAGTCAATTTATACAAGCTATACAAGTATTAAAGGAGCGATTTATCCAAAAATGAATATAAGCTCATGGCTTCAAAGCATCCTGGGTGTATATGACTTTTTCTTTCATCTTTCAACACAATTTAAGTTATTTCGACTGAAAATATGGTTTATACATCTAGGATGCCTTCAGGGTGAGTAATTTATGAGCTAATATTGATTTTGGGGTGGACTAATCCTTTAAATGAAAATTGTAGCCAGGAACTTACTTTAAGTTCAGACATTTTCACAGTGTGAGAAGTTTTTACATTAAACTGAGCATCCAAGTCTATTCACTGCCAAATTCAGCAACATCTGTTACATTATAAAGTCAAAATACACAGGATTGTGTAACCTGTGCACTATGGTCTTGTTACGTCCACATTGCTGCATGTAATAAATGCAGCTTCTGGTACCCCCCACTTAGTGAGTCAGGTGCCTTCAAACTGAATTCATGTAGAATATTGATGTCGCCCATTTGTTCTGTTGGAAAGTGTGCAGCTCTCACAAACACTGGGCTCTGAGGGGTGGACCGAGCTGTCAGGGGCCTCACAGAAAGTGATGAGTATTTACAGAATGTGTGCTAATAGCATCATCATGTCTATCTAGTGGAGAAAGGCTAAGGGGGCTTTAAAAGCTGAGGGGCTTTCCTAGGAATTGTTCAAACAGACTGTTTTTCACAGCCAGAAAAGGTGATAAAAGGTTCTTTTAACATTTTGTCGAATTGAAAGAACTGAATTAACACACATAAAACCAGTGTGCACAAGCACATACCAAGTCTGACTGCCCAGTTGCATACAGTAAACTGTCATACAGATTTTTATCTTGAACACAGCAGCGAGTTTAAATGGAAAAAGTCAGACGTTTTTATCCGCACTGTAAATGTCACACAGCTTTTGGATTATCCCCACTGTGCACATCAGATTTACCACCACTGCTGAAACACATTGTCTCTGAATATAAAACTTCACACAATGTAGAATTTCCTGTCACAGGGCGCTGAGCGTTGTGTTGTGATGGAAATGCTCTGTGAGTTTTTGTGACTCAAAGACGTGTCATCCTTCATCCATTCAAGCACAACTCTTTTGTGTTATCCGTGTGAAATGATTGGACAATGCAAAAGTGCATTAAACAGACAACAGACAGCGTTTGGAAACTCATTAATGTGGCTCTTTAGTCATTCAGAGTGAATCATTCACTCCCACACGCAGACTCTCCATTTATTCACACAAATACTCTTCATTCACAACTCACACTCAGAACTCTGAATGCTTTGCTAACAGATACTCCACCTGTGTTCTGACAGACACACACACACACACAGTAGTGGTGTAGCATTACAAAATGTAATGTTTTTAAGGCGTACAGCTTCACTGAGCAAGGCAATAATGAAACACACTCGTATAGAAAGTTCTCTCAGTCTCAAGTTCCCTTGGGATATTTTATTTTAGCAGATTGTTTCTTTCAGACTGTTTGAGAGGATTGAATATTCTGTTTATTTATTTATTTTACTCAGTCGTTTAGTATTAACATTTAATTAACTGCATGGTTTCAGTCACCACTAAGATCTTTTGTGTTTAGTGCCAGACAAATTGAATTAAAATCAATTCTAGAATACCACAGCCATAAAAATGACCTTATGTGTTATTACTTTTTGTAAACTGTTTTTTTTTTGTAATCTTTAGTCTGGATACTTTGAAGAACCAGCTTTTACTAATGTTTTAGCTGTCACACACACACACACACACACACACACACACAGAGAGAGACCACCACACACTCCAGTGGCACCTCAGTATGAGAGAAGGGGTAGCATATGCTCCCCTGCTGATAAACATGGTTCTTCTAAGTTGGCTGCAATCTGAGGCAGATTGGACTCCAGTTAAAAGAGCATGTTAGCATATAAATGAACCGGGGGGTGGGGGCATCCTGTGACATCCTCCCCACTGCTACACTGTAATGAGGCAGCAGCAGTGACAACAAACCCTGCAGAGTTACTGTATCACATACACTTGTGAACCCCACAGGGTTACGTCCCAAGTCCATTAAAGGTCAATGCATGCAATAGATTTGACTGGTTAAAGAGTCTATTTTGCTGTTCAGTCTTCTTAGCCAAAGATTTGTTGAGTTTCTTGCTAACTTTTTCAACCCCCATTCATCACTCAGTTCCTGTTCGTTCTTAGGCAAAAGTCTGTCTCTTAAAATAATAATAAAGATAAAGGAATATTTTCACTTGTCAGTTCCTACCATTCAAAAAGTTTATATCACAGCCCAAAACCCTCTAGCTGCCACCAAATGGCATTTTAACATTCAGAGGTACAACATGGGCTCTTGTTCCCCCCTTAAAGGTGAATTTCTCAATTAATCAAAGTTCAGAGGCTTTACTGCCTAAATGCATGTGATGATTAATATATAAGCAAACAGTCAGAGGTGTCAAATCACTCCTGGGATGTGATGCAGTTATATAATTTAATTACAGCTTTCTGTGTTCCAGTGCTGTCCTCCGCAGCTTGTCATAATGCAGTCATTTCAGAATGATTATACCAGCCATCAGGACTGTTAGCAGTTATGCAAAATGACAAATCCATAAAGCCTGAAATATTGTTTAAGATTTTGGGCTTTATTAGCTGCAAATTCAACTTCTTACAAACTCCTTAATTAAATAATTTCGCAAAGGTTTCAAATAATTGTGCTTTTGTCTTTGCAGATTTTGGAGAAATACTCCACATTTTTATGCTTTGTGTTCATTCTGGATAAGCAGTCATTTTTATAAATCTATACCACTATGTGTGTGTGTGTGTGTGCGTGTGTGTGTGTACGAATATATATGTATATATATTCGTGTGTATGTATGTGAGTGTATATCCACTATATATTATATATGTTTAAATGCATCAGGCTTAAAAAAGAGACAATTCGAGGGGGCACACGGTTCATCACTTTGAATGGGCGTGACACTTTTGGTTAAATACTTATGTGAGGAAGTCATGCGACTGAAGACGCTGCTCATCAAGGTCTCCTTTAATGGATGACTGCCCACTCAAGCCTCTTCCTCCGC